>JAULBY010033905.1:0-14948 GCA_032358315.1 Ophiocytium majus | reverse complement strand
TGGGGGTCCGCCGCCGCGTTGCGCACATGCGAGGGGCACTGCACCTCGAAGGTCGTGACGTCCACCATGACGTTCAGAAGTACTACAGCAGCATACGTAGAAGCGCCGGTAGTACATGCTGAAAAGTACATGCTGAAGTATCACATGATTTTCTGCCAAGATTAAGGCATTGTGAATATTACTAGCTGTACTAATCTATAATGCCATGTACTCACATACTGCGACATACACATGTACCTCTGAAATGTGTCTACAACACTGTCTATGCTTCAGAAGAGTACGGAACAGGAGTTCCGACATCAGCTTCTGCTTGGTGGTGCCCACGCACGCAATGTGTAACATCATTGATAGCTGGGACATGAGTGCTCAGCAGCAGCGGTGATCCTCGGACAGGCACCGCCTCTGCGTAAAACAACACATCCCATCTTGCACTTAGAGGCAGCAGCCGCAGCAGCAGCAGCAACAAAACAGTGAGCACATGACAGTGACCTTGGATGCTTGCTGCTCTTGCAGCTTCTCTATTTGCAGTTGACACGGCATGCACTCACAGTGTGTGTTGTGGTTGCGCTGCAATGAGCGCAGCTATCTCACCAGCCATGTCTCAGGGTGGTTCTTCTGCATGCTGTACAAAGCAGCAAACAAGCTGCTGGGTGTTGCCTGTGCCAGCCTCGGGTGCCCTTGTCTGCCACCACTTGTCACGCCAGCAGCAGTGGAGCTAGTCTGTCGTGCTTTCTCGAAGGGGAGTAAGGCTAGGTGGGTGTCAACCTCAGCATAGGCCACTGTCACACTCCGCCCATACTCAGGTTTGCGTGTGACTCTGTACAGACGTACTACAGTAGTACTACCTCTAGCACTGACTATGACACTTGGGCGCGGTAGACGGAGCGGCGGCGGCAGCCTGCTGAGCAGAGCAGCAGCTGCCGCGACGTCGCCATGCCTGGGCGCACGAGCCTTGCCAAGACGCCGCGCTACTGCAGCGCCGTGGGTCGTGCGGCTGTCCTAGCTCACACTTCAAGTACTTGAAGTAGGTGCGATGCACACACTTCAAGTACTTGAAGTATGTGTGATGCTCATGCTTCAAGTACTTGAAGTAGGTGCGACGCACACACTCACTGACAGGTGGACTGCGTATGCATGCCCAGGGGACCTGCAGCTATCTGGCACACCATATACATACCATGTATACTCGTGTAGCCACGCACACTATGTGCGCAAGGCTCTCTGCACCCCAAGCGGAGTTCAACGCAAATACATGATATAGTACAACTGGGGTTGTCATGCGCCGCACAGCACGCGCCACCGCATGCTACAGCATGGTGGCCTGCGGCTGGTAGTGGCTGCTGAGCACGCGGCGGTCGGCGGCGCGCACCGCGCGGCGAACCGCATGCCTCTGGCGCCTCTCTTTAAAGCGCGTAAGCTGCACCGCACTGTCTTGCAGGAGGGGGCTGCAGGCGGGGTTGCCTGGGCGGATCGGCATCGGCCGCTCCTGCCTGCACGGCCACATAAAGGGGGTGTGGGGTGTGTGTGGGGGGGAGGGGAGGAGTCAGGGGGGGGGGCACATCCAGTGTTACTGCACCTAGGAGTTGTGCGCAGACAGATATGTAGCCAGCATATGCGGTGGTTTTGATCATAGGGGCCAGAGAATCTAGGCGGTGCACTGTGCTGCACGTGGAAAAGGCGGAAGTATACTGGGTGTGTTAACTAGCGCTTAAGTAATTACCAGTCTGGAGTCATCCAGCAGCAGCAGGTCAGCTTGCTCCGACTGGTCCTGCTGCTGCTGCTCCTGCTGTTGCTGCTGCTGCTGCTGCTGGGCGTGCATGAGGGCCGCCTGCTGCTGCAGCTGCGCCTGCTGCTGGGCCAGCTGCTGCTGCTGGCGCTGAAGCTGCCACCGCTGCTGCTGCTGCTGCTGGTACAGCTCCCGCTCCCGCCGGCTGTTGGCATGGTGGTACCCTGCATGCGGGTGGCCGCAGCAGGCAGCAGCAATTGGCTCGTTAGTGCACGCGCTTGGATGTACCGTCGGCTTGGGCAGCGAGCAGCGCCTAGCAACGCTTTGCGCACGTGGTGAACGCCCTTGTCATCGAGCCCGAGGATGAGCTCTCACCTCGGCGCTGGTCCCTGCGGTTCACCAGGACGGAGTCGATGATAGCAAGCTCCAGGATGTCGTCCATGATGATCGGTTGGGCTGTGCGTTGCTTGCGCTGCTACGGTGTGTGCTCCTTGCGTTGTCGGCGCTATTGCTGGTGCTACTGCTGGTGCTGCTGCTGCTGCTGGTTTCTGGTGTGTGAGTGTAGCGCTCTCGCTCTCGGCACGCTGGCTGGCTGGCTGCACCCTCTTCTCTACCACACTTCAACATGGAATCCGACGGCACCGAAGCACCCCCACCGGTGCGAGACAGTTGCGTGAGGCGCCGCGCACACGCGCGTTTGTGTTTTTGCCATGACCGGTACGTGGATGCCTCTGCGCCAGCTTGACCGCACCGCCGCGACGTGGTGCTGGAAGAGGAGGAAACGTTCAACATCACGGCGTGCAATCACAACGTGTGCCTTGCGTGCTCAGTGCTCAGCAGCCGGATCTCCCGACCAGGGTGCAATGCGTTGCCAACCGCCTCGAAGGCCTAGCCTGGCGCCCAAGGAACTCGCCCCCCACGGAAAGCGGCAAGGCCTCTGCCCCCCCCGTTGTCTCCTCCCCCATCGAGCAGCGGGCCCGCTCTCGCATTGCAGCAGCGCCAGGCACTGCTCGGAAGAGCATGGTGGCAACAACAGGGGTGTTGCTGCTGGCGTTGTTTGTGCAGCTGTTGCCCCCCCCAGCCGAAACCTTGTTGGCTGGCGGCGGCGGCAGGCAGCTGGCAGGGGGGGCTCCCCGCTGCGTGGCGGCGGGTGGGAGATCGCAGCGGTTCCTGGTGGCCGGGGGCAGGCATGCACAGCGGAGGCAGCAGCGGCAGCGGGTGGTGATGTCGGGCAAGGGCGGCAGCCAGGTCAAAGATCTGTTGACCGACAGATCGATCGCGACGGTGCGCTCCTATTGGATGGCCATGAGAGGTGAGAGGCCGCAGCTGCGCACCAGCGGCTTGGCAGGTCGCCGCCCGCCGCCGGCTGGCAAGGCGGCAATGTGCACTCCACCTCTCCGAGAAATTTGTTGCCCTGTTGACAACCTTGAAGTATCCACCGCCACTTGAAGCGGGGGAGGGTGGGCTGGTCACTGCTGCTGCTGCTGTTACTGACATCACGGAGCAGTGAGTGCTGCTGCTGGTGATGCAGTCAGCATTGCGTGATGCTATTCAGCTTGCTGCAGCACGGCAGCTGACGCGCGTGACACCCAGTTGGGGTGACGCGTGTTCCGACGTCGTGTCATCGTCCACAAAGCAGCTGTTGCCCGGCAGCAGTTGCTGTGCCCCACAGATGTGGGGGATGTGTACACAGAAGTCTCCGCTGTGCTTAGCCTGGCACACACTACTCACATGTCATGGCCTAGCCAGCGCGTTGAGTTGACTTTCTCGAGGCTGTTGTGCTAACAACACATGTCAGAACCAAGAGTATCAGTTCGCCATGTACAATTTGCACCAAGCCAGTGCGGCATGTCAAACCGGTTTTGGTTGTCAGAATGACACTACTGGTGGCATCACCAACACAAGCTCACAAAAAAGCACAGCATCGGGTGCACCAATTTTTGGGCCAAATCATTGGTCCCGATGGAGAGGGGGCATTTTCGGGAGATGGAAACAGGCGATACCCCTGCCAAACACCCCCACCCACCCACCTGGGAATGCGTGTGTGCGTTTGCAATGGTTGGCCAACAGTCACGCTTCTTGTCCTGTTGGCGTTGAACTCCACCTTTTTAAGAAAAAAAATGTGTCGGTGTTGGCTCAACGTCTGCGCGACCATGGTTGGCTGAAGTCAGGCTCCTTTGCTTGTCTGCGTCCCCCCCCCCCCCCCCCCCCCCCCCCCCGTCGTCCCCTTTTGGCGATTGGAAACACTGGTCCTGGTGTTGGCTCCACGTCTACGCCACAGTTTCTGCCCTTTGCAATATATATGCTGCTGCGCAAGCGTCGCCCCCCTGTGCACGCGCTGCCACCCCTGTCTTTCCTCTTTTGTGTGGGACAAGCGTCCAGGTGCTGCTGTGACCGCGCTAAATGCCAGGTTGACGCCCGCGGGCTGAAGTATCCACCGTTCATGTTTGCTGCTATATTTGATGGTGCGTGGCCCCACTTCTTGCGACGCGAATTTTGCCCCCGCCTCCAGGCAACATATATGCGGAGTGGCTGGACAGGTTTCATGAGGAACGCAACTGCGCCACCACTCATGTTTGCTGAATTTTTGCTGGTATCTGGCTTCGTTTTTGCACCCCGATTCTCTGCAACCTTGCCCTAGGGCCCTGCCTCAGGCAATATTTACGCGGAGTCGCTGGACAGGTTCCACGAGTACCGCCACCACTAACATTTGCTGATACTTTGCTGCTATCTGCCCCCATTTTTGCACACCCTGACCCTCTAACTGGCTCCATTTTTGTGCCACACTTTTGTGCCACCACTTTCGCCGTGCGCCCAGGCAACATTTATGCGGAGTGGCTGGACAGGTTCCACGAGGAGCGCGGCCACTAATATCAGCTGATATTTTGCTGGTATCTGCCTCCATTTTTGCACCTGGTGAGGGTGTTTTTGCACCCTTACGCTATATCTGGCTCTTTTTTTTGCCGCCGTCCGCCCAGGCAACATTTACGCAGAGTGGCTGGACAGGTTCCACGAGGAGCGCGGCGCCGCGGGCGCGCACAGGGACGGGTGGGCAAAGTACTTGTGGGCGATGGTGCGCGCGCCGCCAACGGAGGCGGTGCTGGTCAAGACGGTGCTCAAGGACAGCCCGCAGGTCGCGGCCGCCAAGCAGGTAAATTTTACTCATGTTTTTTATTGCTCTATCCTTTTGTTTACTTCAGGCTGAATTTCAAAATTTTCAAGGGTCTTGCTAAAAACTGTGGCACACTCCTCGAAGTAAAGTAGTAATGGAGGTTGTAGAGTGTAACGAAATAGAAAAGGTAGGGAAAGCGGCGGGGCGCGCTGCATCTACCAACCTCTGGCCCCCAACTGGCAGTTTGGAACTGTAGTATACACTTTACAAGTACACATGTATATGTTTGCCGCCGATGGAGGCAGTTGTGGTGAACGACAGCCCCAGGTAGCGGCCGCCAAACCGGTAGGTGCAATGGTCGGTGACCGCGCGCGTTGCATCGGCCCGCCGCTGGTATTTTTTTGTACCCACATACTTCGAAGTACACTTCTACTAGACATCTACACTATATGGGGCCGCACGTGTATATACAACTGCTTCATGCTGGCTTGCATGGCATGGGGCTTTTGCATGCCCACAAGGGGCAGATAAACGCAACTACAGTACCAGAAATATACACTTTATTACATCTGCACAACAAATTGTGTGTATATGTATGTGCACATGTACCACATAATACATGTGTATTTTACTTCTAGAAGTATTCTCTTCTACTTGAGAAGTAGAGTGTGTATTTGTGCGTACACATGTACAGAAATACAACGTGTACACTGTAGCACCAATACTTTTCTAATGAATGTCCACGTCTGTCGCTGAAGAATTGGGTATGCATGCAGGTTGAGTCGTACCAAGTCGATCGCAAGTTTTGCTGTTTGTATTTACTAGTAGAACCATGTACTTGTAAAAATATTTGTTACTGAGGTAGGAAATGTTATAGGGAGTTTACTATGACGAGTGCTACTGTAGTTTTGGCGTCCTGCCATTTTCATGAAAAGCACAGACACCAATTTTGGCATCCCTAATTATATCTATAACTGTGGTGCACCGAAAAAGCTCTGGTGCGACCCTGTTTCGTCCAGACCCCTTTCACATCTAGAAAAAAAGTCACTTCTGAAGTACTTCAACTTCAACTGAGGTATGGTGGGCACTAGTGCTGCAGCAACATGCTGGACCTACGTCAGAGTGGATAGTGCTGAGCATCACACTCTTGTCGGCTACCGACAGGGGCCATCATGCTTGATCCATGTTATTTCCAGCCGCGCGCACGCCGTGGTGCGCGCCTCAAGCGGAGTTCAGTGAAAGTACAATGTGCGTATGTGCGGTGATGGATCAGGGCGTGTAACGTGTTGTTTACGTTAGACCAGCACATTTTATACGCATACCAAATACAGGGCACTTGTACGCCCAAAAACGCTCAACATATACACAGCGTACGGCTTCGGCCTGGCATTTTGCCCCAGCCACGGCAGTATCTGGGCTTAGCAGCCTTTTAGGTTTCTTTCACTACTGCACATATGCCATGTAAATACGTTAATGATTACGCTATACGCCGTATCACCATGCGTTCTGCAGCGGAAAATGAAATATCTTGTACGCTGTGACCCCCATCACTATACACATATTCTCACACATGTTTATGCTCTATTGCGTGAGTTCAATAATAATAAAATGTACGCTCATGTATGTCATACTATGCCTGACAGGCATCGGAGGCGCAGCCAGTGAGCGCGGACAACATGGAGGCGCTGCTTGAGGACCTGGCATCTGACTGGTACGCGGAAGAAGATGAGAGGGCGCGGCTGGAACTGGAGTACCCGCCAGTTCTGGAGGCGGTGGAGGTCAAGGAGGTGCGTGCCACACTTCAAGTTTCAGCTCAAGTTTGAAACTTCAGTTACTTGAAGTTGCGTGGCAGACCCGATTGGTACGCGGACGAGGATGAGAGGGCGCGGCTGGCCCCGGAGTACCCGCTGGTTCTGGAGACGGTGGAGGTCAGCGAGTGCATGCCACACTTGAAGCTGAAGTTTGAGCTGGCCTGTGCGCCAATTCTGGCGGTGGTGCAGGTCAAGGAGGTGCGTGCCACACTTGAAATTGGACTTGAAGTCTGAGCTGGCGCGTCCCCGCCAGTTCTGGTGGCAGTGGAGGTCAGGAGGTGCGTGCCACACTTGAAGTTGGAGTTGAATTCGAGTTTCAACAACATGAAGTTGCACGGCAGAACTGATAGTTGCGCGGAAGAGGATGAGAGCGCGGCTGCAGCTGGAATACCCGCCGGGTTTGGAGGCGGTGGAGGTTAAAAAGGCGCGTGCCACACTTGAAGTTGCAGTTGAAGTTGCATTGCAGACCTGATTGCTGCGCGGAAGAGGATGAGAAAGCGCGGCTGGAGCTGGAATACCTGCCGGTTCTGGAGGTCGTGGAGGTCAAAGAGGTGTGTGTCATACTATGCTTGAAGTTGATGTAGAAAATTCGACATGAAGTCGCAAGGCAGAGCCGCAGAGCGGGCGCGGCGACGTGCTGGAGTACTCTCTCATCCCGGAAAAAACTGTGGGGGTAAATAAACACTTGTGATTGAAGGTGAGATGTGAACATCAAGATGAAGTTGCACGGCAGAGGTCATTGTGGGGCATTCTTTGAAGTAGGATGGGCGGGTGATGCGCAACAGGACCCTGGCATACTGGAAGTGGTGGGCTCAGTGTTTTGTGGCACATGGGTGAGTGGGGTTCGCTGAACTTCATCAGTCATGGACTTGCTGCTTCAACTACAACGTCAACTTGTAGCAGCAGCCCCGGCACCTGCTGGTGTTGGTGTGCGGAGGAGGCGAAGCGCGCCCCGCTTGAGCTGCAGCACCCCACCAGAAGGTTGAACATATAAGTTTGAACATCAACAAAGGCGCTGGATGCGCCAGAGTGAGAAGGCATTGATGCCGCCAGCCCGCGTGATGGCGCCCACTGCATGCATCACATGTCTCGCCACCAGCACTTCTGCCAGTCATTACCAGCAGCATGAACGCATATTGCTTGGCGTGCGCTGTGCCGGGAGGCATGGCATGCGCTTGCGGGCGTGCCTGCGCTTGCGCCACCCATGCATGTGCATTGTGCGCGAGGCAGGCATGGTGTTCCAGGGGCAGGCATGACGTTGCGGTGCATGTCGCCTGCGCTTGCGCCGCCCTGTGCATGTCCGCAGGTGATTGAGCCGCAGAGCGTGGCGCGCCGCATCATGACCGTGAGGGAGCAGCTGGCGAAGGAGTGGGTGAGTGGGCGCTCTGCGCCATGCGCTCGCTGGTGTACAAGAAAGAGCAGCGCACTACCGCACATGCATTTACAGATAGATACACTTTAGAAGTATGTGGATACATGTAACCACTTCGGTACTAGGAAACTACTTCAAAAAAGTATACACTTCTATGGAAGTGCTTCGATGTATACGTATACACGTGTACTTCGAACGACTTGTGTCAAATTCCGCTTGGAGCGCGGACACCCCTGTGCACATGTTGGGGCGGGTACTGCAACACGCATACATACCTCCAGGTACATGTACGCTTTACTTGAAGTACATGTACATGCATGTTTCAACTATGTACATTCATTTACTTTTAAGCTCCGGGCGCGCAAAGCCCTGAGCACATGGCGCATACACATGCACATGTCAAGTGAGTAACGGTACTTCAAGTACATTTGCTGCAGTGCAAAACGTAAGGCACGTCACTTCAAAAACCAGCGCATATGGTGGGCGTTGCATGTGCGCTGCGCCCCGTATATATATGTAAATGCCTCTTGAAGTATGTACTTGAAGTGTGCTGCTGAGCCCGTTCTCCCCGCACGTGCGGGCGACTGTCATGCAGTGGTTTACTCTGTAGTATAACTACAGTATACTTCAAAGTGTAATTGTATATTCGTATCATAAGTATACCAAGTGTGTTACCGTAGATATCGGGTATAAGACCCCCCCCTGGTATAAGACCCCCCCCCCCCGAATAAGAACCCCCCGGTTTAGTGAACGAGGAGCATCTGGCAGCAAGACCCGGGGTAACCTCTATATAAATGTATATAGAATGGGAAAATGTGGTATAAGACCCCCCCCCCGAACAAGAACCCCCCGAAGTTAGCGACGGCCGGCGCTCGGCGACAGATCCGGGGGGTCTTATACCCCGATATCTATGGTCACTGCTTGGGGTGAGGGGGGCCCTGTGCACATGGCGTGCGCGACTGGAAAATGCACGGCCAATCAGGCCGCCCTCCCCTGGTGCCATAGTGCCGGCGAGACCATGATACTCAATGTTCGATGCACAGTGATTCAAGCCCTGCGTACTTCGGAGTTGTACTGAGTCGAAGTACATGTACTGCGTAGTTATACTAAATACTTCTTGAAGTATACAAAAGTAACTTCAAAATATACTGGTATGACAGTACCAGCTAGAGTATGCTGACACAAAGGCACCTTTCCGCTGCGCATGCGCTGTGGGCCGCAGATCACGGACCTGGGCTACATGGAGGCGGAGAACGAGGAGCTGCTGCGGACGCATGAGGCCGGTGAGCGCTGCGCTACGCACCAAAACAACAGCAACAATGAGAACCCAAAGCGTCGTGCTACGCGCCAGTACAACAGCAACAATGCTACAAAACCAAAGCGCAGCGCTGTGCACCGAAACAACAGCAACAATAAGAACCCAAAGCGCTGCGCTACGCAGCGAAATGCCTAAACGGCATGTATGCTTGCGCAGCCCACCTGTGAGTGAGCCCAACCGCCATACACGCGCAAAAATATGTAGCATGTGGTGGCACCGTAGGTCGCCTATACTACGATGGCGCGCGGCGGCGTCCACCCCCATGCGTGCAGGCGCAAAGTATACACACACAGGTGCATGTATATATTCCGTGTGTTGTACGGTTGAAGTGAACACCTCACACCCAGCCGCACATGCATTGCTGATTGGAGTATTCCGTGTGTGCACCTTGCGTGCGCGCAGGACACAGTTATCTAGAACATGTACCTCGAAGTACATAGAGTGATGGGTCACAGCGTATCATTTTTGCATCATACGCCGTATAACGTATGTAAATACGCCATATAACGTATATAAATACGCCATATAACGTAGGCAGATGAACGTATTTATACGGCAAATACGCCGTATATCGCGTTTTTGGGCGTAGAAATACGTAGGAATACACCATATTTTGTACTACGTAGTATAATGTATAAAATACGTTTTACGATGTGCGTGTGTGTGTCTGTGTGTGCATGTACTCTTCATACGCGCAGGCGTGCGGATGGGGGTGGACGCAGCGCGCAAGCTCAGCAGGCGCGTGCGCGCGGGGCAGGACGGCAGCAGCAGCCCCCTGCGGGACGACAACTACTTGGAACTGGTGGCGCTGGCGACAGAGCTGGGCATCAAGCGCGTGCAGGTGCGTCTGCAGTCGCTGCTGCTGAGCACATTTAAAAATATGTCAAACTTCGGTTGAGCAGCTGGTGCTACTCACCCACCGAACCGCTCCTTGTAGTGCTGCTAGGCAGCTACTGCTGTGTTGGGGCTGGCATCAAGCGGGTGCAGGTGCGTCCGCAGCCGTTGCTGCTCAGCACAGCTATGAAAGTTGTGCTCAGCAGCTGCTACTCGCCCAGCGAACAGCTACTTGTAGTGCTGCTCAGCAGCCACCGCTGCGATGGAGCTGGGCAACAAGCGTGTGCAGCTGCGTCTGCAGCCGCTGCGGCTGAGCACAGCTAAGAAGCTGCTGCTGCTGAGCAGCTGCTACTCACCCACCACAAAGCTACTTGTAGTGCTGCTCAGCAGCTACCACTGCGATGGAGCTGGGCAACAAGCGCGTGCAGAGCAGCTGTCCACTCAGCAGCAACCGTCCCTTAAGTCATTTCTCCGAAAGGTGCTCTTCAATGCCAGAACATTCTGCTGTGTGGAACGGTCCCCCCCGCGCCCCGCAGGACGCCCTGCGCGCGCGCGGCGACGCAGCCACCCTCACGTGGCTGGAGCAGCAGCTGGAGCGCGCAAAGGAGGCCAAAGGGGGCGAAGCTGCTCAGCAGCAGGCGGCGCGTGCTCAGCAGCACCCGGAGGGGCAGGAGGAGGGGGGGCCCGAGGGGGAGTTTGGGGTGGCCGCGGGGGACATGGATTTGGAGGGGGGGCGGCTGCGGGGGAACGCGCTGGTGGCGGCAATGCTGGAGGCGCCGCCCGTGATTTCAAAGACTTCAAAGGGGTGAGCGTGCTGCAATGTTGAGGTTGAGGTTCAATGCATGTATTTCTCTGTACTAGTAATGTACTATTTGAAGTATATACTATGTAGGTAGCTGGTGGCGGGGGAACGCGCTGGTGGCGGCAATGCTGGAGGCGCCGCCCGCGATTTCCAAAACCTAGAAGGGGTGAGCGTATTTCAATGTTGAGGTTGAAACCTGAGGTTCAATGCGTGTACTTCATACCGGTATATATATATACTCCTGTAGTACTTCGCTTTCTTTGTAGTATACATGTATGCACTTCTTAAGTGTATAACACCACCGTCCTGTGTGTAGGTAACAGGTGGCTGCGGGGGAACGCGCTGGTGGCGGCGATGCTGGAGGCGCCCCCTGTGATCTCTGAAACCTCCAAGGGGTGAGCGCGCCGCAGAGGGCACATCCGTTCAAACCTCAACTTGAAAAACTGAAGTACCATTTTGTCTTGAAGTTACTGGGATGGAATAGTTTGGTGTTTCACAGTGTTCTGGTGGTGGCGGCGGAACGCGCTGGTGGCGGCGATGCTGGAGGCGCCCCCTGTGATTTTCAAGACTCCAAGGGGTGAGCGGGCGTACCTACGTCAATGTTGATGTTGAAAGGTTCAGTACTACTGCCCTGTGTGTAGGTAGCTGGCGGCTGCGGGCGAACGCGCTGGTGGCGGCGATGCCGGAGACGCCGCCCGTAACTTCCAAGACTTGCCACAAGGGGTGAGCGGGCGCGTGCCTATTTCAACGTCGAGGTTGAGAGCAGAGCCGAGGTTCAATGTGACACCACCATCCTGTGCGTAGGTAGCTGGCGGCTGCAGGGGCATGTGCTGGTGGTGGTGATGCTGGAGGCCACCCCGGTCAGCTATAAGACCTCCAAGGGGTGAGCGCGTGGCAGAACCCCCCCGCTTTGTCCCCCGCGGGACTTCATCTTGGCACATTTGGCGGGCCGTTTTGTCTGCAGGTATTCACCGGCGTCAATTGGTTTGAGGCAACTGTCCGGCCAAACCATGTATCCGGAGTTTGTGTTTGTTCGTTTGCCCACCGTCTCGCCAGGACTGCTTGCTGCTGCGCCACTGCTGACCCTCTGCTGCGCGTCATTTTCCCACACTCACACTTCAACTCTGCAGCACGCCGCGCCTGGTGGAGCCCGACATGGTGAGTGCCGCGGTGATGCAGGCGCGCCTGGAGGCGGCAGCACAGCTCATTGACCTGCTCGAGGTGAGCCCCTGCTGCTGCCCCGTTTTCCTTGCAACTGATACATCTGTACATGCACTTCAGTAGTAAACTGATACATTTATGACATCGTAATCATAATACACTTCGAAGTATTATACTGGTAGTGCATGTATGTATTACTATGTACATACATACTTCAGAAGTACTTCGGAAGTGTAAATATGCACTTCATGCAGGCGCGCCTCGAGGCGGCGGCCCAGCTCATTGACCTGCTGAAGGTGTGCCGGTGACCGGGTTCGTGTGCGCATTCCCTGCCTATTGACCAATTCAATTGGTATACGGTATACATTTCATGTATGGTATGATAATATAAGTATGTACACGTGAAGTGTATATATAGGTGTATATATGCACTTCATGCACACGCGGCGCAGCTCATTGACCTGCTCGAGGTGGGCCCCTGCTGCGACCCAGTTTTTACTGGAGTCGAAGTTGAGCGATGTAGCATGGCTGATATTGGCATGATGCTTTCTGGGCTGTCTTGCCCAACGGCAGTGCGCGCTGCTGCTGTTCCAGCATGGCATGGTGGGTTAACAGCTGCTGTGCGCCTGCAGCGCGCCTGCTGAGCACACCCTCACACATAAATGCACGGTGCTCGGATGCAGGCCTGGGTTGCACAGGCTGTGAAACGTGGATGTGGGTTAGTTAGGGTTAGTAAGGAGCTGAAGAAAACAGCGACACTATTAAAAAAAAAACACTGCAGTAAAAAAACTGCCGTTTTTTATGGTGTCGCCGTTTTCTTGAGGACATTGACGTGCTGCGGCACACCTGCCAGTGCCCGCCAGTCCACCGAGCGCTGTGGGCGCCGCTCCTTTGTGCTGCGCTCGGCGGGACATGGTTAGTGATGGGTCACAGCGTATGATTTTCGCATTATACGCCGTATAACGTACGTAAATACGCCGTATCTTGTATAACGTAAAAAATACGTTATATGCCGTGACCCATCACTAGACATGATTATTGCGCACTGCAGACGCCTCCAGTGTGGCCCTGGCCCTGGCCTGGCACTTGCTGCTTCGCGCTGCCACGCAGGGACGCGTGCACGCCCTTTCGCTTCATTTTTCCCAGCGTCCCGCCCAGCTGGGAATGCTTCCCTTGCCTCGCCGCCCAGGGTGTCGGCCTCCCTGCTAAGCTGATAAGCTTGTCCCATGGACATGGAAGCGCTGCCACAGATGTGTCGACATTGCAGCGCTGCCACAGACTTGTCAACGCAGTGGCGTGCGCATCATGGCATGGAGGCGGTGGCGTGCGTCTGCCGCTGCGTGGCTGCTGGGCTCATGTGCGCCTGAGGTGCCCTACTACAGGGCCAATAATGTACTTCAAAGGTATTCTACTGTGGTAGATGTACACTTCATGCATGGTGCTCCTCGAGGCGGCAGCGCACTCCTCAGCCTGCTGGAGCCGCTGCTACCTTGCAGGGTTTCATGTGCGTACTGTAGCATAAACCGGCATACACCTCAAGTGTGTTGTTATGTTGCATATTGGTACATGTATAGTGACGGATCAGGGCGTACCATATACTACTAGGTGTGGGCGGGGAGAGCGCGCGGCCCTGCATGGCACCCTGGAGGGTGACCTGCCCTGGCAGGTGGAGCCCTAGCCTGCGGGCACCCGCTAGCCCTCTTCTTGGTCCGTACACGTGTACATGCTTGTCGTGCATTTGATTCGTGTCATGGCCGCCAGTGAGCGTGCTGGCATGCATGTGTGCCATGGGCTCTTGCACGCCCCCAAGTGCAAATAAATAAAACTACTAGTTGTGCGTACCAGCTTGCTCTCGGGCCACAATGGCGTTGCCTCCACGAACGACTCACGGCCAGCAGAGCAGCAAGCCAGCTCTGCCAAAAGCGACCCAGCGCGGCCAAAACAGCACACAAGCGCAGCAGCAGCAGCACATGAGACGGCCCCAAAACACCATGGTCATAACTGACCATATACACCATGCTCAGCACTACCATAGGTGTATATACACAAGGCAAGAGCACACACGAGGAACCAACAGTGTGCGCAGCCACACCCACAAAAAGGCACCGATCACGCACTGCGAGCGGCGCCGGTAGGGCGCCAGCCCCGTGCGCCGCGCCCTATCACAAGTGACTGCGCCCGCACGCGCCGTGCCTGGCAGCGGCACAAGCACAACCAAGCTGAACCGAACCACAGCCACAGACCAGGAGAATGGGTGCGAATAGCGGCAGACTGTCGCGCTGCTAGGGACGTCCCGGGTACAGCTCTGCCAGCAGCAGGTCTGCGCCGCGCCTGCCATCAGCCTCAGCCGCACCACCACCGCCGCCAGCGTTGGGCACCGCCGCTGCCGCCCTGAGCGTGCGGCGCAGCTCCTCCCGCCCCCCAACGTTGCCAGCCGCGCCGCCACCATTGACACCGCCCGCGCCGCCGCCGCCCCAATCCTGCTGCTGCTGCTGAGCACCGTCGCCCGGGGGCAGGCGCTCCAGCTCCTGCAGCAGCTGCGCGCGCAGCCCCGCCGGCTCCAGCCCGTGCAGGTCCAGGCACCGCAGCAGGGCGAGCAGCGCCGCCTCACGCTGTGGCAGCAACTTGGCGAAGACCTCCGCCATGCACGTGCGCACGACTCCCCACCCCAGACCCGCGCTCCTTTCGGCGGCGGCCGCGCCGCCGCCAGCGACGCGCGCCGCGGCGCGCAGCATTCTTTTTATTACGGCCACCTCCGCCGCCGCCACCGCGCTGCCGCCACCGCCGCCGCCGCCGCCGCTGGAGAACTGCT
>JAULBY010033894.1:0-14951 GCA_032358315.1 Ophiocytium majus | reverse complement strand
CCCTGCGGAGCGGTCTCTGCGTTCATCCATGCCATCGTGCTCTCATTGGCCCCCCTTATGGAGCCTGTTCACCCCCTAAAGGAGGCGCGTCTCCCCACATTCACGCGCTCCACCAATCAGCGTGCCCCCCCTTAAGGAGATTCTGCCCTTCCATACGGGGGCCTCGCCAGCGCGCCTACGCACGACTCATATACAAACTTCAAGTGTATTACACCAACTTCAAGTTCAACCTGCTGATCGCTGGGCTACGAGAGCTCCAGGTTCGGCCGCGCGGCCAACCGACGTCACTCACCACTAACCCACACCCGTGACCACCAGCGCTCCTCTCCTGCAGCTGCTGACCGCGTGCAAAGCGGCGAACATGTGCGTTGTTGCTGCGAGTATTTACCATTTGGCAGTTTCAAAATCATACAATGGGTGTGTTGCCAAGCAAGGCAACATGGATGATGCACAGCAGTACATGTTGCAGACCCAGCAGCAGGCGGGCGTGAGCTGGAAGCACATCGGCACTGCAGCTGGTAGCAGCAGAGCAGCAGCAGTGCGTGGCATAAGCAGAGACAAGGACGGGCAACAGCGGTGGTGGTGCAAGTGGTGCAGCGCGGCACCAGCCCAGGCGCTGCAGCACAGGAGTCATGCTCTCACTGGCAGGTCTTGCCCTGAGTGCCTGCAAGTGCGCGCTGGTGGTGCTGGCGGCTGCGGTGGGCGGCGTGCTATACACGCGGTGCGAGGGCGGCAACATCGACACACTGCTGGCCCATCTGCTGCCGCTAGGGTGCCGCTGGCTCTCAAGCCAGGAGGAGCGGGCGCCGCTGCTCAACGTGACCGACAACGTGGAGTGCGGCTGCAGCGACACCAAGGCGCATGCCAAGGCTGCAGCCTCGGCGGCAGGAGCAGTCGGGAGCGAACCTGCTGTTGAGCACCGTCAGCGTGTGGACAGGCTGCTGGAGCCTGTGCAAGGCGAATGGGTGGCGCCAGCTCCGGAACAGGCAAGCCTGAGGCAAAACACCACGGCCTGCATGCCTTGCAGATGCTGCTTCCTTCGACTAGGTTAGGGGAGTGTCGCATAACTGCAGTGCTCTGTTGGTAAAGTGCGCTCACGGTTTAGTGCGCGCCGATTAGTGCGGTACACGGCTTTGTGTGGGGTCCGCAGGCCTGTCACTGGCATGATTGCTGTACTCATGAAACACAAATCGGTACTTGATGTAGTGCGGGTCTCGCTCTTGTTTGTTTTAGTTCGGGGTGCGAGGGGGTTGACACTGCGCCACACCAAGTCGTGAGTGCACTGTTCTCTTGCGGCCCCCCATGAGCAACATGGCATGAGAGCATTCCAAAGGCACGACAAGCATGGGCGCATACGCCGTCCCTTCACCACGTGCGCACAACCAAATAAGGAGTGCACTGCTTTCCCATTCCTACAAACGCAGGCGCCAGAAACGGTGGCTGCTGCGGCACCAGAAGCTACCAACGACGCTGCGCCAGCCACACACGCCACTAGCGAGGTGACAGCAGCCATCATTGCCGATGCCACCAAGTGTCACGGGGTGTGCAGTGCAGCAGCAGCAGCGGCAACACTTGGCGTTGACATTGCCAATGCGGGCATGGGCGCCTGAGGCAAGGTGTGACCCAGGGCGTCAACAACACTGCTGCGTGGTGTTAGGAAATCACAAGGTTTTGTTGGGTACGGTGGAGTGTGGTGAAGGGCTCTCTGGAGTACGTTTTGCGCAAGTGTCGAGGTCGTGCAGCAACTGGAATGTTTAGACGGTGCTGCTGCCAGCAGCATGTTAGGCTGCCCGCGGTGTGTGCTGCCATTTGCAGCTGACAGCAACACAACTTTGTTGGCATGTAACATGAGGTTGAAGTTCAATAATGAGTTTGAAGTCCCACGACATTGACAAAATGCCAGCCTTTTTGTCCGTGAAGTGTTGCTGCTGCATGTTCTGATGCTGCTCGCGAGCACTGCTTTGCTTGCATGTTACTGGCATGCCCATGCGCGCTAGCGTCACTGCCGTGCTTGTGACGCACAGAGCAAAAGGAAAAGATATGCTACTGTAGTAGAACAACAGCAGTGCCACGTGAAGCTGGCACTTCTGTCGTCCTGCGCAAAGGCTTTCTATGGTTGCACAAAACGAACATGGGCTTTTTTTTCTTGTTGGAACATGCTACTACTATGCGATAACTTAGTTCTATGCTGGGCCAGCCACCATGTAAGAGCACCAGACATTGCCCACAGACACCCAAGTCAAGCTGTTACTATCACCAAAAAAAAAAACATTAGCCATATACACTCCGTATGTGGTGTAGAATCTATGGCTGGCTCATATACGTTTTCGCGCAACCCTGCTGAGAGAACTCGTTCGCTTGGGCCATGCGCATCTGCACCACACCAACGTCTAAGTATGTAACGCTAGAATTTTTGCACGCGCCCGGAGCAAGGTGTGGGATACTTGCAAGTAATTCCATAACAGTTCGTCAACGTAGCAGCTGCTGCACTCCGCAATCATGCCCACGCCCAGTCTGTCCGTTCAGCTTATCAAAAAACCCACACACCATGCGCTGAGCACACATGGAGCAGGAGGTGCATATGCCAAAAGGCTGCTGTGCTACAGCGGGGCGTCCGAGTGGGCAGGCCGGCCCGCCATAGGATATACCGCCGTCTGGAGTCCCTACCTCACAGCACCTGCCGGTGCTGCTGCTGAGCACTGACTTTGAAGGCCGAGCGCACCAGCACAGGCAACTTGAAGTTGGACACCGTTGCGGGGCGCAGCTGCAGCGCAATGCAGGCACACGCGCAGGCAGCAGCAGTAGGGTTGCACGAAAGTGTACATGGGCGATTTTTTCTTGTCAAAGCATGTGCAATAAATTGCGATGCTGGGCCAGCCACCATGCAAGAGCACCAGGCATTACCCACATACGCCTGCGCCAAGCTGTTACTATGACTTTTTTCTTCAAAATCTTAGCCATGTGCGCGGCATATACACTCCGTGTACGGCGTATAGCTTGCTCGTATACGTTTTTGCGCAACCCTAAGCAGCAGTGAGCGACTGCTGGCGGCAGCACCTGCTGCATCACCATGCAGGCGTGTTGCGCACAGCAGTTCAGCACCGAGGTCCCGCCAACCTGCCAGCACATTGTTGACAAACCTTGCAGCAAAAACATGTTGGAGAAGCGCATTTCAACAAAAAAGGGCACATCCCAAGTTCAATTCTGTCTCATTTTACTGACTTGTATTTTGTACACCGCGCGCGTGTACTATGTGTGCTGGTCAAGTCGCACGAGGGTGGTGCGTGCCGCCACCAACGAGACTGTAGATGAAATGGTAATATTGGATGGGGCAGCAGAGTCTCCGCGTGCGAGTACTGCACGCTCCAAGAGCAGAAAAACGCTGGTACGCATCCAATGTTGAAGTTTGCAAACCTCAGAGACATGGGGGTCAGGTGCGCACCAGGTGAAGTTTGTATATCAGTTGAAGTTCGGTTCGGCCGCGACCAGCACCGCCCTATTGGCCGCCGCCCTTAACTTCAAACCCCGGTGCCAGCTGCACCCCCGCGCCCCACGCGACGCCCCCCAGCAGGGCGCTCAGGTCCTCAATGACGAGCTCCTCAGCATCTTCAACTTCAACATCAACTTCAAGTTCAACTTCAAGTTCCCCATCACCGCTGCTCAGCGCCCCCCAGTAGCAGTCGCCGTAGTCGAGAAGTAGCTCTTCGCCGGGCGCAATGTCGCGTGTCGCGCGGAAGTGCACCTGGGGGTGGGTGGGGTCTGGGCAGCAGCAACAGAGCGTTGGGCACAGCGGCAGCGAGAATTGCAGTTACAGAATAGTGGGGTCCACGTGAAGGATTCCCACAAAATATGGGCTGTGGGGACTGTGGCACAGGCTCATGTGCACGTAGCTGTGGGCTGTGAGGGGGGTTGCAGGCACCGAAACTTGCTGCAAGTTATGAGGGTGAGTGAGGAGCAGCAATACGGTGCATGCCTTCAAAGGCGCAACTTGGGGAATACAAGAAAGGTCAGAGTCTTCAAAAGCGCGCTCCTTCGATTTCCAAGGCCAACTTAGGGAACGGGCAAAAAATGCACGAAGCTTGATGTGGCCAATCCCCACAGCCATCTTCAACTTCAACATCAGGTGTGTTGCGGCGGTGCGGTTGACATAGCTGTAAGTGACACACGACTAGCATGGGCGTCACTTGCATCAACAGCCCTGCCTCCAAACAGAAAGAGAACAGAGCCACTACGCATGTCACCAGCGTTTCATGCGCGGCTACGTCAAACTTCAACTTGTCAACATCAACAACTTCAACATGAACGCCGACGCGGCAGCCCCCCCCCACGGTGAAGCCGTGAACTTCAAAGGATGTCTACACTTTGAAGGAGCTCCTTTAAAGTTCATGGCTTCACGTGGTGGCGGCCCGCACACACACACCTATATCAAGTTCAACTTGTCAGCCTCAACAACTTCAACACACATGCACAGGCCAGTGCAAGCCCTCACCCGGCCCTGCCACCACCTCCACATTTGGCGCGCGCGCCGAGTGGTTGACGTAGCGGTGCCACGACGAAAGCTCCTCTTCCCTCGCATCCACAAACCACCCGCCGCCCGCCTCAAACACATATTCCGACCTGACGCCCGGGGGGTACCGCGCGTCCAGGTCCCCCAGCGTGAGCCGCTCCCCCCGGTACTCTCCAAGACCTGCGCCGGCGGCAATGTGTTCAGCAGCAAAAGCGCCCATGCCCTTAGCCCCTGCGGGAAGGATGCGCACGGCGCCCGCCGCCACCAGGCATGGTGTTGCTGTGCCCGCGGGGGGTGGGGGGCCGGAGCTGGTAAGCGTGGTTGTGGGTGCATCAGGGCTGCTGCTGGTTGCTGGGGCGGCGGCGGTGGCGCCGGCGGGGGGCGCGGCGCTCGGCGGTGGCCGCGGCGCAGGCACGCTGGCGTGGCGCTGCTGCTGCTGCCGCCGCTGGTCGCCGGCGTTTGCAGTTACGCCAGCAGCAGTTGAGGCGGTTTCAACGCGCGCCGCGGAGCCGAACCGCGTGATGGGCCCCCACTCCGGCTTCAGCACGCGGGGGGCGTCACCGCTGGTGGCAACAGCGGTTTCGCCGGCGGCGGTTTCACTGGCAGCGGCGGCAGTTTCACTGGCAGCGGTTTCGCTGGGCGCGGCGCGCGGGTGGAAGACGAGCTTCCAGACGAGGCTGTAGCGCGGTCTTTTGGCTGTCTGGCTGGGGGTTGAAACTCTGCAAGAGGGGGGGGGGGGGGGGGGGGGAGATATTAGGCGGCGGCAACGCTGCAGCAGAGCGCCTCGAGGGCATGTGACGGCGCTGCCAGTGTAGTGTGCCTGGGGATGTGTCGCGGGCGCTTGGCGTTGTTGTGGATGGCCCAGCGTCTTGACGCGCTGAAGGCTGTCCAACCACGCTTGTCTGTAATACTACTGTACATGATTGCCACTAGCATACAGTATTCTCCATAGAATTATTAGGTGTACAATGAATGCATTCAGTGGAATCCGCATGCGTGCCTGCGCGAGTTGTCTAATCAGCTGCTCCACTGCAATGTGCGCATGTGTGCGATTTTTCACAACACATGCGCCAAACGTTCAGCGATGGGTCACAGCATACTCCCCAGTATACCTTTGAAGTGCGCCGTATTTGCTGTGTACTAAAGGTAAATGCGTCTGAAGTACATGATATGGATATGGCGTATACCGCACTTATGCATACGTATGTCCCTGCATCCTACGCCGCATCTAGCATGTTGGGGTGGAGGAGGTATGCTGTACTCTGCACAACCTACTACTAGCAGTATGTACAAAGAACAATCATGCACCCTGGCCCACACTCCATACTACAGTACTACATTGAAGGGGAATCATGTGCGCACCTGTGGGTAATGTCTTGGTTTCATGAGGACGGCCCGCCCCGGCTGCGGCCGCACAAACACGCCTGTCGACGTTTGACAGTCCAGAAACAACGTCTCCACATCCCAGTCATTGAGCTACACTGCCACCACTACAGTAGTACTTCTAAGTACTACGTAGTATATAAAAGGGAAGTCATGTGCGCACCTGTGAGTAATGTCTTGGTCCATTAGCACGGCGTGCCCCGGCTGCGGCCACACAAACACCGCAGTTGAAGTTTGACAGTCCAGAAACAGTGTCTCCGCATCCCAGTCATTGGGCCACACTGCCACCACTACAATATAATAATAGTAGTACTTTCAAGTATATCAAAGGGAAATCATGTGCGCACCTGTGAGTGATGTCTTGGTCCATCAGTACGGCACGACCTGGCTGCGGCCGCACAAATACGCCTGTTGAAGTTTGACAGTCCAAAAACAGTGTCTCCGCATCCCAGTCATTGGGCCACACCGGGTCCAGGTACAGGAGCAGTGTCACAAAGCGGGGCTTAGCGGGCGTGCGGTTGACGTACGCGCCGAAGGCATCGTGCCAGGGGCTGCTCAGCAGTAGCAGGCGCGGCAGGAGAGCAAAAGGAGTAGGAAATGGAAGTGATGTGGCGGCAGTGCTGAGCAGGAGCAGGAGGGGTGGGAGTGGTGCTCAGCAGCAGCAGCAGCGGCGGCGGCAGCAGCAGCAGCAGCAGTAGCAGTAGCAGGAGTAGCAGCAGGAGTTGTCCTAGCAGTAGCAGCGGCAGCAGCAGAAGTAGTACTAGCAGTAGTCGCACCGCTAGCAGCGGCAGCAGTGACCGTAGTGCTCAGCAGAAGCAGGTGCGGTACGCAGAGCAGCAGCAGGCGGAGCAGGGGCAGCTCAGCAGCAGCAGGGGGGGCAGAATCGGTGCTCAGCAGGGCTGGTGCTCAGCAGCAGTGGCAGCCGCACATGCCACCGCATGTGATGGCACAGAGTAAAACCATGCGCACAAGAGCCGTAATCCGCAGCACCGCAGTTCGAGCCGCACCTGGGGCAGCCCGTACACGTGCCGCTCAGAGTATTACATACTGAAGCATACAGTATACTTCCAAGTACTTCAGAAGTACATACCTCGCGTATACATATATGTACTAAGTAAGTAAGTATATACTTCTGAAGTACATGTGTATATATACCATACAATATGGTACACTATACTTCATATATACTACGTAGTATATATACTACTAGTAGTACAAGTAACAAATCGAGCCGCACCTGGGAGGCACCGCCGCGGGGTCCGCATCGATGTGCCACTGAAACGCATCCCCGAAGACAGGGGGCATTCGCCACCAGCGCCGCCGTATCCTCTCGGCTACTGTAGTAATGCTGTAGCACTTCTAAAGTACATCTTTTCCAGGTGTACATGTACATTTATACCACATGTAGGTATGCAATTCTAGTAAGAGGTATATACATATAACCCTTTGAGCCGCACCTGGGAGGCACCGCCGCAGGGTCCGCATCGATGTGCCACTGAAACGCGTCGCCGTACACGGGGGCATTTGCCACCAGCGCCGCCGTGTCTTCGCCCAGCACCGCAGGCGGCATGCGCGTGATCACCGCCTCGGGGTACAGCTTGCACAGGCGGCTCTGCACCTGCGCAGAGTTTGTATGCATTTCATGTGGTATTTGATAGGGGTTTGGCGGCGGCTGGTGAGTAGGGTGTGTGCTGGTGGTGTTTTTGATAGGGGTTTGGCGGCAATGTGGTGAGTAGGGTGTGTGCTGGTGGTGAGTGGCTGGAGGCGCACGGCTGGTTTTTGTATGCATTTCGTGTGGTTTTTGTATGCATTTCATGTGGTTTTTGTATGCATTTCATGTGGTTTTTGTATGCATTTCATGTGGTTTTTTGTATGCATTTCATGTGTTTTTGTATGCATTTCATGTGGTTTTTGATAGGGGTTTGGCGGATGGAGGCGCGCAGCCCTGCAGGTGTGGTCTACTAGGCTAGTGCGCGGCACTGCGGTGGTGCGGTGGAAACGCGGTGTGGCTGTGATGCGGTGCTGAGAAGCGGGGTACACCAGTAATAGTTCAAGTTGAAGTACAAACAACAACAAAAGCTCAAGTTGAAGTACAGGCATCAGCAAACTTAAACTTGGCGGTGGAGGCTGCGATAAAGTGCTAGGAGACGCGGGGCATCAATACAAGGTAGTGGACACATGTACGCGCACCTCCACGAGCGGCACTACCACTTACTTCAACATTGCCAACTTCAACATTGTGAACCTGGGCGGATGGTGGGATGGAGCTGGGGGGCTGTGCAGTCAACGGCCGCCATTTGACAGCTCAGCATGTGCGTGCAGCGTGGCGGCACACACACTTCAACATTTGCCAACCTCAACAACTGGTGATGACAGAATGGCGCACCGCCCTCCCGGCGGCGGGTCAACCTGCCCCCGACCTGGACGCATATATCAGCACATGCCACCGCTGGGCCCTAGCCCGCCGGCCGCCGCAGGGCAGGCCGCGGGAGCTCACCCCCGCTCCATAGATCCCGCAGTATAGCTGGTGCACACATGCCATCATGTCACGATTGTTATACTTGAAGTACAAACCTCAACAATGGCGGGATGGTGCGGCTCGAGCAGCTCCTCCATCGCCTCCGGCTTGAGGCCCCAGCTGCAGCGTCGCAGGTGCGCGCGTGCGTGCGCAAGCAGCAGCAGCAGCAGCAGCAGCAGCAGCAGCAGCGGCAGATGCAGAAGGGACAGTGGCAGGGGCAGGAGCAACAGCAGGAGCGAAAGGGACAGCAGCAGAAACAGAAGGGGCATTAACAGCAGCAGAGGCAGGAGCAGCAGCAGGAGGATCGGCAGGAACAGCGGCAGCAGCAGGAGCACCAGCAGCGGCGGCGGCAGCAGCAAGACAGCAGCAGCAGCAGGAGGGGAAGCGGCAGTGACAGGCAGCGACATCACCAGCAACAGCAGTCAGCAGGTGTGCACGCATTAGTGGGTTGGGTGGTTGCAAGCAGTAGTGAGACAGAGCAACTTGACACAGCACCGGACACCATTACAGCCATTGGCATGCGCTGTGCACTATGGAGGGTGTCAAAACCAGGGCGACTTGCTTAAGCTGCCAGCTCCATGCCACTCTCCTCCTACTTGGTCGCCAACACCTTACTCCTTGTCCCACCAATAGCTGAACTACCACCATAACTGATGGGACCAAACTCATGCGCCGCCCCCATCTTCGACACCCACATGCATGCATGTCAAGTTGAAGTTTGAAGTACATGATCGCCAGATGATTTACACATGCCTGCCGCTACTGTGTGTGTGGTGCAGTTCGAAATAATCTTGCTGGGAGCCCCTTCAGATCAACAGGTCTATGCCTCCACTGCTCTCACGGCAGCCCTGCCTGCCCACACAGGCAAACTTCAAGTATTTGAAGTTCATAGCACATGCACACACTACGACACCACCGTGCGCTGCCAAACCGAAGCAGCTGCCAAATCTGCCCAATCACCTTGGCGGGAGCACCTCAAGATCAACGAGTGTGCTTTCCCACCGCGCTGTTGACGGCCCCTCCCCCGCCCATACTTCAAGTACTTGCACTTCACAGCATGCTACCAAACCGACAGCAGCTGCTGCGTACGCCTAATCAGCTTGCTGGAAGCCCCTCCAGGTCAACAAGCTATCACGGCTCCCCCCTCCCTGTTCAACTTCAAGTACCTGCAATTCAGCTGTGCACTACCAAACTGAGAGCAGCTGTAACTACATGATAGGATATTAGTATATTTATAATAGTATATAGTATATACTTCAAAGTCGAAGTTTTACATTAATAATGTAATTCTCACGCACCTTGCCGAAAGCCCTGCCAGGTCAACAGGCCTTCTCCCCGCCCAACTTCCCCTTTCAAGTCAACGAGCTTGTGTTACCACCGCGCTGTTGACAGCCCGTCCCCCGCCCTCACTTCAAGTGTTTGTCCTTTACACTATGCTACTGAGAAAAGGCATAGTACGGTTTGTGTGTGTGCAGCACCTTGCCGGACGCCTCTCCAGGCCGACGAGCTCTCATGGCGGCCCCTCCCCCGCCCGCAGACGTGCACTTCAACAAGTTTAAGTTCACAGAATGCTAGACAACCGTCGGCAGCTGCCGCTGTAGACAGCCAATCACCTTGCTGGTAGCCCCTCCAGATCAACAAGCTTGCGCTCCCACCGCTCCCGCGGTGGGCCATCCCCCGCCCACGCCGGCAGTGTCACGAGGTCCATTAGTGAGCACCGTAGTGGCTCGTCCAGGAAGCCATCCATGACCACACTTGAAGTACTTGAACTTCGCAGCATACCACCAAACCTAGAGCAGCTGCTGCATTCGCGCAATCACCTTGCCGGAAGCCCTCCCAGGTGAAGTAAAAACTTGAGGTTCACGGCGTGCTATCAAAGCAAGAGCAGGTGCTGCATTCGCCCACACACCTTGCCGGTAGCCCCTCCAAATCAACAAGCTTCCGCTCCCACCGCTCCCTCGGCGGCCCCTCCCCCTCCCACGCGGGCAGCGTGACGAGGTCCATCAGTGAGCGCCGTAGTGGCTCGTCCAGGAAGCCATCAATTACCACCATGCTGCTGGCGTCCCACCGCTGCGCGCCATCCGCTGTTGTCACGGTGGCGCCGTCGAGCTCCAGCTGCATGGTTATGGTGGCCTGCGGAGCATGGGGCAGGGAAGCAGGCAATGCCCTGGCTGTTGAGATGGCGGGACACCAGAGACATTTCAAGCTCGAGGTGCATGGTGATGGTCGCCTGCGCATGGTGGGCTCAGTGGCAGGTTGTAAGCAGGCGTTGCGCTGGCTGCTGAGATGGTGCGACAACAGAGATGTTTCAAGTTGGTGTGGTGCAGCACACCAAGGACTTAAAAGAGCAAGAAAGGGCAAGCCTTGTGGCTGCATGGTTATGGTGGCCTGCGGAGCAGGGGCGTGGCGGCCGTAGCAGGCGATGCTGAGATAGTGGAACACTGGTGATGAAACAAGCTGAGGTGTTGTGGCAGGCAAAGCGTTTGGTCTCTTCGTTGCACTTACAAGAGTCAGAAAAAGTAAGCTTTGTGGAACATACATTGCTACTGAGGTGTCAAGCAGCAATGTAAGGAAAAGTATAATAATGTCGAGCTGCGTGCTGGTAACCCATGTTTGGGAGTGGGTGTACAAGTAGTATGTGCGCGGGTTGCCTTTGTCCAGCTGCTTCGACTTTCTGGCGAGCCTGCTTGCTGGAGCAAGCTGGGTGCAGGTCAGCACAAGGGTCGCCCGCACTGTGTATTGCTTTGGTAAGTGACAGAAACAAAGAGAATGTCAGTGGGTCTCTGGCAGACGGAATCGGGCTATATCGCAGTGCGCTCATGGCATGCATTCAGCGCACACATTGGCCCACGTGGCGCTTACTCGACGGATATATGAAGAATGGCCCATGCAGCTGTGCACAGTGTGCGCAGCACACACACACCTGAGGGTGGGGCACTCACAATGCGGCCTACACGTAAACTTCAACATTTATGCATGCATGTGACGCTGTCAAGGTGCTATGTCGCATACTTCAGAGTATACGTACGTAGGATGAGCGAGCAATGCGCTGCTCCAAAACATACCGTAGAAGTGTGTTTTGGAGCAGCGCATTGAAGAAGTCCTACCTACTGTTCCGTATTTTCATAAGTATATCGTAGAAGTAGAAGCATGTACCACTGAAGTACGGAACAGTAGGTAGGACTTTTGAAGTACATGGAATGAGCAATGGCCTGTTGCGCGCAATGCGACGCCTGCTTGCGCAACGCCGTCTGACAGCTCCCACTCTTGTGCACAGGTGACACTACAACACCCTACATCGATATCGGCTGTGACTTTTCCTACACGGGCAGGGCATGGCCGTTGGTGCATGCTGGCGTGCACAACCTGGGCTCTGTTGCACGTCCACAAGTGCAAATTGAGTATTTATGCATGCAATCACTAGCAGAACTACAAAAACCGACCTGCTCCGGCTCAAATGTTATGCATGCAGCATGTGCACATGCAAGTTATGTTATGTGGGGCCACCGCCGCTCAGCACCCTGGCCAGGGCTCCCACACACAAGACTTCAAACTACCCATTCACAACACACACACACACACACACACACACACACACACACATCCCACCTGCTGCGGCTCAATGTCCGTGTGGTATGTGAGGCCACCGCTGCTCAGCACCCAGGCAACAGGCCCCCAACCACATGACATCAAAGTGCCCGTTCACATCACACACACACATATTCGGTAGTTGCGAGACCTGCTGCCTTTTAAGGCGCTATTGTTGCTTTGTTCACGACCTTGCACGGTTCCGCCCAAGGTGACGGCCCCTACCGGCGGGGAGACATGGAATTTATCGCTCCCAGATTTTGAGTTTTTCACATGTAAAACATCCCACCTGCCCCGCCTCGAAATCCGTGTGGTATGTGAGGCCACCACTGCTCAGCACCCAGGCAGCGGGCTCCCAATCACATGACATCAAACTGGTATTGAGGCCACCGCTGCTCAGCACCCAGGCAGCAGACTCCCAAACACACGACATCAGACTGCCCCGTTCACAGCACACACACACACACACACACACACACATATCTCACCTGCTCAGCCTCAAAATCCGTGTGTGCAGTCTCCAGCGGCTCCGCCAGCGCATACTCCACAACATGCGCCCGCACACACTCCTCCCACACGCCCCCCGCACACACGCCCGCCGCCGCCCACCGCGCCACCGCCGCCGCCCCCGGCGCCGCCACCACCGCGCCGCCCTCCAGCGCGGAATCCAGCGCCACAAGAACGTTCCTTAGTTCCGCGTCGCGCAGCGGGACCGGCGCCAGCAGCACGAGCGCGCGGGGGCGCGGCGCCGCCGCCGCCGCCTCGCCCCGCTGTGTGTGTTGGTGGTGTTGCGGCGGCGGGTGGGATGGTGCCCCGGGGGGGGGGGAAGGTAAGTTCAAGTTGAATTTGAAGTTGAAGATTGCGAGCAGCTGCTGCAGCGGCGCGTCCAGGTGCTCGTCGGCGGGCACGCAGCGGGCGGTCGGGAGGAGGGGGGCGAGCGCGGCGGCGGCGGCGGCGCGCTCCGCCGGTGTGAGCCTGAAGCAGAGGACGGGAAGGTGCTGCTGCTGCTGAGCAGGTGTTGGCTGCCTGGCGGCACCGCCGCGCTTGCGGGGGGCGCCGCGCTGCTGGGAGGTGGTTGGCTGCTGCTGAGCAGTGGCAGGCTGCTGCTGAGCAGACGTGGGCGGGGGTCCAGTGGTGGCGTGTCGCCGGCGCCCTCCGTGGGTCATCGCCTGTGAGAGAGATGGTGGTAGAGAGAGATGGTGAGCAGGAGCGCTGTGGCGCCGGTGAGTTTATGTGCAGGCACTGCTGCCGCTGGTGCTCTCTGCTGCCAAGCGAGAAGGGGCACCCGCACTGCACGTCAGCGGGTGCCGCTGCTGCTGCAGCGTGAGAGCGACCACAGTGCTGCACACCCCCAGTGGTGGTGCCCACCGACAGCAGCAGGTGCAGCAGCCGAGCCACCATGTGCCAACATAGCTTGATGTTGCCACCGCAGCAGTAGCTGCTGCGATTGTGATGGGTGGCAGGACTTGCCTTCGCCTGGCGTTTCTGCTGTGCTTGTGGCTGCGGCTTGCTGCCGTCACCCAGAGAGACCATTAGCGGCCTCCCAGTGCGCCTGCCTGCGCATGTTGGCAGGGTTCCGCACGGCAGAGGCGACACGAAGGCTGCAACTGGCGCAGCAGCAAACCCCAGCAGGGCACAGGCACGGCACCGCATGGCATGGATGGCGCTGAAGTTGAAGTTTGTTTGAAGCCGGCGGTGTCGCAGCCACGAGGATGACAAGAGATGAGAGGCCGTGCAGAGTCTGCAGCTTCCCACGCCTGCTCTTCCTGTCGCCGCCAACGCGCCGCAGCTCAGCTAGTGCTGTGCTGCTGGAAGCAGGACAAATGACCTTGTGGTGGAAAACTTCAACCGAACGCGTGCTATGCTGAGCACACCAAAGCTCTGCTGCTGAGCACCTGTGGCACAATCGAAACCTGTTGTGCTGTGTGCACTCTGTTTGCTGCAACATGAAAAGCAATTTTCTATAACAATCATGCGCCACAAACAATGAAACCAAAAACAGTCAAAAGCATCATGTGTGCTGCTTGCCATCACCTTTGACTAAAATGCTGCTGCACTGCAGCACAGCGCGCTCTCCGATGTGCCTGGCGACTTGCACGTTTGCAAAGCGAGCCCAGCGCAAACGCTGTTCCTTGCCACCATGCATGGCAGCGCCCAACCTTGCTCGTGAGCAACAATGCACTCATTGGGAGCAATGTATATCAGCAGCACGGCGATGTCATAAGGTGACCGGCGATGGCATGCGGTGACCAGCGACATGCTGCTGAACGGTTGTATTGACAGTCACTTAGCACATCACAAACGCTACTTGCACAAGACGTCGCTCAGGGCGTACAAAGCCAAAGCCCTGTGAAGCTGGTATGCGGCGGAAGCAGCGTGTTAAACAAGTACACCTCACACAGTAGCAGCCTACACGCAATACCAGTGCCGTATGGCACGAGAGCGCACAGTCCGGCGGCTACAGAAAGCTTAACTTGAGGCCGCGCCATATTTTTTTGACCCGCCCATTGAGGTATGTCAATACTGTATGTGAACTGGAGTCAGCCAAGGCGGCATACAGCGAAAGAGCCGCCACCATAGTCTTCACACCGGTAGTGTACAGCATTTGTACAGCAAACAGCTGCCTCAACTCAGCAATGCTTTGGTGGTGTGCGCGGAACACAGCGCCTAATGACAACACCGACGTCGGCTAGGGCTTGTGATTGATGTTGCCCTTAGTATGGTCTCACTATGGCACATGTGTCATGTGGAGAGCGCGCAGTTAAATGGGTGGCACAATGGCCCTCCATCAGCAGTGACCGTTGCTGCCACACCACGCTGCGTTGAGGGCCGTACCAAGCGTGGTTGGTGTTAACAAATCGGATCAATACTTGTACATGTACTGAGCTTTCCCAGTTTGTTTTTCGCTACCTGTCTGATTTCCTGGTCACACGCACCGTGTGCAAAGGGCTCTCC
>JAULBY010033893.1:0-41105 GCA_032358315.1 Ophiocytium majus | reverse complement strand
ATGACTTTACGGCAGAAATTATTGATCTTGGTGTTGATTATGCAGGTTGGTATATGAATGACTTATACCCTTTAACAAACTCAGGTTATGGATATTACTTTGACAACGATAACAATAGTTGTTGGAAATGGATTGTGTTTACCGATGTTTTTGGTAACATTATTGACCAATATCAAGCCTTCACCGATTGTAATTTTGATCGTGATAATTTAGGTGGAAAATGGTTAACATTAGTTGATAATTACAATGGTGTATTTAAATATTTTAACGGTGAAAATGTATACACATATAATTTTGACTCATCAAATTACAGTTTAAATGTTGAAACAGGTTGGGATGGCGTAATGTCAAATAATAACTTTGTTGTTAGTATTCGTAATTTTAGTGCAAATACTAGAACAAATTACATTGTCAATTCAGGAACTTTAACTCAATTTGGTTCTCCTTACGACAATAGTAATTTTTACGATAATATTGATACATATTTTAGTGGTGATTTTATTTGTAGAACATTTTTTGATGATAATAATGGTAGTGTTATTTATGTTGAATTTTATAATGGTACAACCGGAGAGTTGATAGATAATGTAACATTCCCTAATAACACCTATTTTAATTATCAATTAAGTTTTTACGGTGACAATAAACTATATATTTTCTTTTATTCTGAAAATAATTATAAGTTTGTTCATTTTAATGGTAATACGTCGATAATGAAAACATTAGATCACGACAGAAATAATTACCCTAATTATGATTTCCATTCAAACACCAATTTTTCCCCTAATAATGGTGGATCAGAATCTTTTGTAGTTCAAATATATACCCAAAATGGTGGTAATAATTTAGGTCGTATTGTTACTTATTGTGATTTAATTTATATGTTAAGTGGGGATACCGATTTCAGCACTTATACTTTCCAAGATAGTGGATCACCAGACAAAACGATTAGTTATAATATCCAAACGGCAAATAATTCCGTATACATTCCTTGTGATAATGGTAATGGATTAGTTTCTACATTATGTATATCACCATCGGGTGTAACATATGTTAATAGTAGTGTTTCCGGAACACCGGAGGTTTATACATACACTGTGGGTAATAATTATGTGGTTTTGGTATTCACTAATAGTGATTACACCGGATGTACTCTTAACTATATTTCAGAAAATGCCGTATTACTAGATAGTATTAGTGGTATAACATTTACGGGAGGAAGTTATCAATTCCGAGTGGACTCAGTTGGTGATGTATTTAGATTTACAAATTATGGTGACACTAATGTGTTTATTAACACAACATCAACTCAATTTCAAGATACTTACGCAATGAGTGATTTGGATTATGGCGCAACACCTGGTAATCAATTTAAATCTGATTTTATTAAAACGGGAACCATAGTAGTTACTAATGGCACAACTAAATACTCATCTATTATCACATCAGATGCTTTTATTACAGGAAACACTTTACCTCAATCATATGGTAGTTTTGACGTTAGAGTTGGTGAAGATAAATTTATGTACGTATATAACGATGTTGATGGGTTTGTTAATATAGAACTTTACGATTTTGATTATAATTTATTAAATAGTGAAGTTACAACATATACAAACTGGTGGAGAACCGATGCGTGTGGTAATGGATTCTATACTATTATGGAAGCCAATTCACAATATACTATTTATTTGGTAAGTGAATCTAATATAACATCAAAAACATTAACAAATGATAATAGTTATTATACGTTTAATGATTTTATAAATTGGGATTAAAAATTAAAAATATGAAAAATTCAGTAAAAATAGTAATAAAAAAAGAAAATCGTGGAGTCATTAGTGAATACCAAACTCAATTTGAGACTAATGAAAATATGACATCATTAGAATTAAAAAATACGATTAAGGAATATAATGATTTTCCTTTTGAATTTATTAGTGATGTACTATACAATGGGAGTAAAGAAATTAAAGACTCTGATTTACTTAAAAAAGTTGATCACTTGGAATATCAATTATACATTAAATAATAAAAGTAACCCCACCTCATCAGTGGGGTTTTTATTTTAATAATCAAACTATTTATAGGATATGACACAAATCCAAATAAATTCCATAACGGGATCGGCATATCCATATACTCTTTACGCTTGTGATGCGTATGGTAATCAATGTGTTTTAATTGCAACCATACCTTCCACGGCAACATTTCCATTAATCATAACATTACCCCCACAATTTAACGGGGCACCTGCGGTTGGGTTAAAAATGATTGATTCAACAGGATGTGAATTATTTGGTGTAATCTACTGTCAAGGTATTACTAAGGGTAAAATATTTGAGGATGGAGAAATATTCTTATTTATGGACGCAGAGATTTTCATTTTCCAAGACCAATAATCATTTTTACAATATTTATTAATAAAAATATATAATGGGATTTCAAAGACTGACGGATAGGGCCATAGCCTCAGGTGTTTCACTTAATGATTTAATACATATCGTTATTACCGGTGATACATCCCAAAATCCGGCAGGATCTTCATATGCCGCAACAATTGCACAAGTAGGTGCGGCAATTTCAAGTGTTGGAACATCAGGTACTAACGGTACTTCAGGTACTAACGGTACTTCAGGTACTAACGGTACTTCAGGTACTAACGGTACTTCAGGTACTGATGGGGTAGACGGAACATCAGGTACTAACGGAACATCAGGAACAAATGGTACCTCAGGATCTAACGGAACTGATGGTAGTTCAGGGACAAATGGTACAAATGGGTCAAGTGGTTCTAGCGGATCTTCGGGATCATCCGGATCTAATGGAACTTCAGGAACAAATGGAACGTCGGGAACAAACGGTACATCAGGAACAAACGGTACATCAGGAACAAATGGTACTGATGGAAGTAGTGGAACAAATGGTACTGATGGAAGTAGTGGAACGGATGGAACTAATGGGTCTAGTGGTACCGATGGTACTTCGGGATCAGACGGATCTAGTGGTACCGATGGTACTTCGGGATCAGATGGTTCAAGTGGTACTGACGGTACAAGTGGGTTATCAGGTGTAAATGGCACAAGTGGTACTAACGGAACAGATGGTTCATCAGGTACAAATGGTACAGATGGGACTTCGGGAACAAATGGTACAGATGGTTCAAATGGAACAGATGGTACTAGTGGAACAGATGGTACTAGTGGAACAGATGGTACTAACGGTTCAAGCGGAACAGATGGTACATCGGGAACAAACGGAACAGATGGTACCTCAGGGACTAATGGAACTGATGGGACAAGCGGTACCGATGGGACAAGCGGAACAGACGGTACATCAGGAACTAACGGAACTGATGGGACTTCAGGAACAAATGGTACTGACGGATCTTCCGGAACAAATGGAACAGATGGTACTAGTGGAACTAATGGAACAGATGGTACTAGTGGAACAAATGGAACAGATGGTACTTCAGGTACAGATGGTACGAGCGGAACAGATGGTACATCAGGAACAAATGGAACAGACGGTACATCAGGAACTAACGGAACAAATGGTACAGATGGATCTAGTGGGACTAATGGTACGGATGGAACTAGTGGAACTAGTGGTACAGACGGAACTTCAGGTACAAATGGTACTGATGGTTCTAGCGGAACTAATGGTACCGATGGAACTTCAGGTACTGATGGAACTAGCGGTACAGACGGAACTTCAGGAACAAACGGTACTGATGGTAGTTCAGGTACAAATGGTACTGATGGTAGTTCAGGTACAAATGGTACTGATGGAACTTCAGGTACCGATGGTACTAATGGTTCAAGCGGAACTAATGGAACAAATGGTACAAACGGAACAGACGGAACAGACGGAACTTCAGGTACAGATGGTACTTCAGGTACTAACGGAACAGATGGTTCAAGTGGGACTAATGGAACTGATGGTTCAAGTGGAACTAACGGAACAGATGGTTCAAGTGGGACTAATGGAACTGATGGTTCTTCAGGGACTAACGGAACAGATGGAACAAGCGGAACAGATGGAACTAATGGATCTAGTGGTACGAATGGTACTTCAGGTACTAATGGAACAGATGGAACTTCAGGAACTAACGGTACTGACGGATCAAGTGGAACTAACGGTACTGATGGTAGTTCGGGTACAAATGGTACTGATGGGACAAGCGGAACTGATGGGACAAGCGGAACTGATGGAACAAATGGATCTTCAGGGACAAATGGAACAGATGGTTCAAGTGGGACTAATGGAACTGATGGTTCAAGCGGAACAGATGGGACAAATGGATCTTCAGGTACTAATGGAACAGATGGTTCAAGTGGAACTAACGGAACTGATGGAACAAGCGGAACTGATGGTACTGATGGATCTTCAGGTACTAACGGAACGGATGGTACAAGTGGAACTGACGGAACTTCAGGTACTAACGGAACAGATGGTTCAAGTGGAACTTCAGGAACTAACGGAACTGACGGATCAAGCGGAACTAATGGTACTGATGGAAGTTCAGGCACTAACGGTACAGATGGAAGTTCAGGTACTAACGGTACAGATGGTACAAGTGGAACAGATGGAACTAACGGAACGGATGGTACAAGTGGAACTAATGGAACGGATGGAACTTCAGGTACAAATGGTACCAGTGGTCTTTCAGGTGTAGACGGTACTGATGGTACTTCAGGAACTAATGGAACGGATGGAACTTCAGGTACAAACGGAACAGATGGTACAAGTGGAACTTCAGGTACGAATGGGACAAACGGAACTAATGGTACTTCCGGAACAAATGGTACAAATGGAAGTTCAGGAACAAATGGTACAGACGGTTCAAGCGGAACGAATGGAACATCAGGTACAAACGGTACTGATGGAAGTTCAGGCACAAATGGTACGAATGGTACTTCAGGAACGAATGGAACAGATGGTACTTCAGGTACTAATGGGACTGATGGTACTAGCGGAACTAATGGAACATCAGGTACAAACGGAACAGATGGGTCAAGTGGTACTAACGGTACTGACGGAACATCAGGTACAAATGGTACTGACGGGACATCAGGAACAAATGGTACAGATGGGTCTAGTGGTACGGATGGTACATCAGGTACAAATGGTACTGACGGTACAAGTGGAACGAATGGAACTGATGGGTCTAGTGGTACAGATGGTACTTCAGGAACTGACGGTACTTCAGGAACTGACGGTACTTCAGGAACTAATGGGACTGATGGTAGTTCAGGGACAAATGGAACTGATGGAACAAGTGGTACTAACGGAACAGATGGAACTTCAGGTACTAATGGTACAGATGGGTCTAGTGGTACCGATGGGACATCAGGAACAGATGGAACAAGTGGAACAAACGGAACAGATGGAACAGATGGAAGTAGTGGAACAAATGGAACAGACGGAACTTCAGGAACAAATGGAACGGACGGAACTTCAGGGACTAACGGTACTGATGGAAGTTCAGGAACTAACGGTACAGATGGAACTTCAGGTTCAAATGGTACTGACGGTACAAGTGGAACGGATGGAACAAGTGGTTTATCTGGTGTAAATGGTACTTCGGGTACTAACGGTACGGATGGTACATCAGGAACCAATGGAACAAACGGATCTTCAGGGACAAATGGTACAGATGGGACTTCAGGAACTAATGGTACAGATGGGACTTCAGGAACTAATGGTACAGATGGGACTTCGGGAACAAATGGTACTGATGGGTCTAGCGGAACAGATGGGACTTCGGGAACAAATGGTACTGATGGGTCTAGCGGAACTAATGGTACAGATGGAACTAATGGTACAGATGGGTCTAGCGGAACAAATGGTACTGATGGGACTTCAGGAACTAATGGTACAGATGGATCTAGCGGAACAAACGGTACTGATGGATCTAGCGGAACAAACGGTACTGATGGAAGTTCAGGTACAAATGGTACTGATGGATCTAGCGGAACAAATGGTACTGATGGAACTTCAGGAACTAACGGTACAGATGGAACTTCAGGTTCAAATGGAACTGACGGATCAAGCGGTACAGATGGAACTTCAGGAACTAATGGAACAGATGGGACTTCGGGAACAAATGGTACTGATGGGACTTCAGGAACTAATGGTACAGATGGTACTTCGGGAACAAATGGAACTTCAGGAACTAATGGTACAAATGGTACTTCGGGAACAAATGGAACTTCAGGAACTAATGGTACAGATGGATCTAGCGGAACTAATGGTACTGATGGAAGTTCGGGTACAAATGGTACAGATGGGTCTAGCGGAACTGATGGAACAAATGGATCTTCGGGGACAAATGGAACAAATGGTTCAAGCGGCACTAATGGTACAGATGGATCTAGCGGAACAGATGGTACTTCAGGAACTAATGGTACAGATGGATCTTCAGGGACTAATGGTACAGATGGATCTAGCGGAACAGATGGTACTTCAGGAACTAATGGTACAGATGGATCTAGCGGTACGGATGGAACATCTGGAACTAATGGAACAGACGGATCTAGCGGTACGGATGGTTCAAGTGGAACTAACGGAACTGACGGAAGTAGTGGAACAAATGGGGCAGATGGTTCAAATGGTACCGACGGCACTAGTGGAACAGATGGTACTAGTGGTACGGATGGAACAAGTGGTTTATCTGGTGTAAATGGAACTTCAGGTACGGATGGAACTAACGGTACTAACGGGACTTCAGGTACAAATGGAACAAACGGAACTTCAGGTACAAACGGAACAAACGGTACATCAGGGACTAATGGAACTAGCGGAACAAACGGTACATCAGGAACTAATGGAACAAACGGTACTTCAGGTACGGACGGAACAAGCGGTTCATCACCTTTAGTACCAGGTTTGGACAATGAGGTTTTAACTTCAGATGGGGCGGGTGGTATAGTTGCGGAATCAGATTTTACATATAATGGAACTGATAAAATATTAACCTTAAATAGAAGTTACGATAAAGTTAATACAAAATCAGAAACATCAGTTTCGGTAACACAAACCATTGACACATTTACAACTGATTTTGGATGTTCTGCAATATTTGAATATTGTATTACAAATGGTAGTGGTTATAAGCGTATGGGACAAGTATTTGCAACTTGGGATACCTCAAGTGCAGTATTTACAGATATTTCATCACCAGATTTAAATGGTTCAACCGCAGGGTTAGTTTGGAAAGTTTCGGTTACCTCAGGTAATGTTGAGTTAATATCGGCAATCAATAGTGGTACTTGGGATATCTTAGTTGCTACAAGAATAGTATTCTAAAATCAATCTTTTATTTAATTTTTCTTTTTAGGTAATAAACTTTACTTAACGAATATTTATTGAATAACAAATAAATCAAAGGATTTTCTTTTGGACAGGGAAAAAAGAAAAAGAATATGGCAAATGAATTCGTCGCAAGGCGTGGTATAATATCTTTGGGTGGATTAACATTTCCACAAGTAACCATTAATAGTTCCTACACGGCAACTACGGATGACTATATGATAGACATCACGGGTGGAACATTTACCGTTTCACTACCAACTGCGGTGGGAGAAAAAGGTAGATTATATGTGGTTAAAAATAATGGTGGTGGTGCAGTTACGGTAGATCCGTATGGTAGTGAAACCATTGACGGAAAACCATTTGTAATTTTAGGTGAAACAAATACAATACAATTAGCCAGTAATGGAGCCGAATGGGTTGCAATTTCTTATAATATATCAACAGTAAACTCTTCAACAGGTGTTTTTGAATTTACAGGTATTACTATTGCATCACCAACAACATTTAGAGTCGCACCTGTTAAAGGATGGATTGTTGATGACACATCAAACCCTTTATCCCCCCAACTTTATTACCTTGATTATTCAGGTGGTACTTATACAGCGTCTTATGTAACAACAGATACCGAAACTTGGATTTATGTGACAAGTGGGGGAACATTAACTCAAACAAACATTCTTTTAACGGACCAACAAAGAAGACAAAATATATTTTTAGGTAAATTAGGTCACGCAAATAAAACATCAATTATTAATGCGTTTTCTCAACCTGACTTTGTTTTATCACCACTATCACAACTTCGTGATATGTTTGAACCTATTAATTTAATTAATGGGGGTATTAAACCATCACCAAATGGGTCTAACTTAAGTTTTAACACAAGCGCCGGTTATTTACACGGGTTAGGCATTAACTTTGCGAACGACACATTAAATCCTGACTCAATATACGTTTCAGGAACTGCACCTTGTACATTCCAATATAGAACACAAACAGGTGGTACTGCAAGTAACACAACATTTATTGACCCAACAAAATATGATGTTGGAGGTGTTGTAACATCGTTATCAGGAACTAAAGCAACAAACCAAAGAATATATTTGGTACAAAATGGCGTGTTTAGAGTTCAATACGGTCAACAATTTTATTCCACATTAGCACAAGCGGTTGCAGGAATTGCAACCGAACAATTTATTGAGTTTTCAAACTTTCAAACTAACGGTATATTAGTTGGTATTATATCTGTATTAAGTACTTGTAGTGACTTATCAGATACTTCCAAATCATTATTCTTTAATGCATCAAAATTTGGTGAGTCAACAGGGGCCGCTGGAGGTAGCCCAACAACAAACTTACAACAAGCATACGATAACTCATCGGAACCTGAGATTATAACTAATTCAACCTTGAATGGTGTTACTTTTAGACAAGGTAGTGGATCAGATGCTGACGACGTATTCCAAATTCAAAATGGTGCGGGAGTTAAAAAAATATCATTTAATGGATCAGGTAGAACAACTACGGATGCATTAAGTATTACAGGAATTACAATCAATTCAGGGGCAACAAGATTTGTTGTTGTTGATACAAACGGAAATACATTCTATAGAACAAGTGGTGCTGATGGAACATCAGGAACCAACGGAACAAATGGTACTTCGGGAACAAATGGAACCTCAGGAACTAATGGTACAAATGGGACTTCAGGAACTAATGGAACCAACGGTACAAATGGGACTAATGGAACCTCAGGGACTAATGGAACCAACGGTACAAATGGGACTTCAGGTACCAATGGAACTAATGGAACTAGCGGTACAAATGGTACTAACGGGACAAATGGAACTTCAGGTACTAACGGGACAAATGGTTCAAGTGGTACTAACGGTACATCAGGAACTAATGGAACCAATGGGACATCGGGCACAAATGGTACATCAGGGACGAATGGAACAAATGGAACTAGTGGTACTAATGGTACGAACGGAACTTCAGGTACGAATGGAACTAGTGGAACAAATGGTACTAACGGTACTAATGGAACTTCAGGAACTAATGGAACTAACGGAACTTCAGGAACTAATGGAACGAATGGTACTAACGGAACTAACGGAACATCGGGTACGAATGGTACTAACGGTACTAATGGAACCAACGGAACATCAGGTACAAACGGTACGAATGGTACTAATGGTACTAATGGAACATCGGGTACAAACGGGACTAATGGAACATCAGGAACTAACGGAACAAATGGTACATCGGGAACTAACGGTACTAATGGAACTTCGGGAACAAACGGCACATCAGGTACGAATGGTACTAATGGAACTTCAGGAACTAACGGAACAAATGGTACTTCAGGAACCAACGGAACTAGCGGTACAAATGGAACTAACGGCACAAGTGGAACTAACGGAACCAATGGAACAAACGGAACAAATGGTTCAAGTGGTACCAACGGTACTAATGGAACTTCAGGAACAAATGGTACTAATGGTACTAACGGTACAAATGGAACTTCGGGAACTAACGGCACAAATGGATCATCAGGAACGAATGGGACAAACGGTACTAGCGGCACAAATGGGACAAACGGAACGAATGGCACTAGCGGAACAAATGGTACGAGCGGGACCAATGGAACTAACGGGACTAACGGAACGAATGGTACATCAGGCACAAACGGAACAAATGGTTCAAGTGGTACTAACGGTACTAACGGCACAAGTGGTACTAACGGTACTTCAGGTACAAATGGAACTAATGGAACTTCGGGTACGAATGGAACAAACGGTACAAATGGAACTAATGGGACTTCGGGTACAAATGGAACAAATGGTACTAGTGGAACAAATGGTACTTCGGGAACTAACGGTACAAATGGATCAAGTGGAACTAATGGGACATCAGGAACTAACGGTACAAATGGTACGTCAGGTACAAATGGAACTAGCGGAACGAATGGTACGAACGGGACCAACGGAACTTCAGGAACAAACGGAACGTCAGGTACTAATGGTACTAATGGGACTTCAGGTACAAATGGAACTAGCGGAACAAACGGAACAAATGGTACGAACGGAACTAATGGGACATCAGGGACTAACGGAACAAATGGTACTTCAGGAACGAACGGAACATCGGGAACTAATGGAACCAACGGGACTTCAGGAACTAATGGTACTAACGGAACTTCAGGTACAAACGGAACAAATGGTACTAACGGCACATCAGGAACTAACGGTACTAATGGAACGAACGGAACTAATGGTACTAGTGGAACAAACGGAACCTCAGGAACTAATGGTACTAACGGTACTAATGGAACCAACGGAACATCAGGTACGAATGGAACTAACGGAACAAATGGAACCAATGGTACGAGCGGCACTAATGGTACAAACGGTACTAATGGTACTAGCGGAACAAATGGAACTAGCGGTACGAATGGGACTAACGGAACAAATGGTACTAATGGTACGAGCGGGACCAACGGAACTAACGGCACAAATGGTACTAGCGGAACAAATGGAACTAATGGAACTTCAGGTACTAACGGTACTAATGGAACGAACGGAACTAATGGTACTAGCGGAACTAATGGTACGAATGGAACATCGGGAACTAATGGTACATCAGGAACAAACGGAACTAACGGTACCAATGGTACGAACGGAACTTCAGGTACGAATGGAACTAGTGGAACAAATGGTACAAACGGATCATCAGGAACCAATGGTACATCGGGTACTAATGGAACTAGCGGAACGAATGGTACGAACGGAACTTCAGGAACTAACGGAACCAATGGTACTAGCGGTACTAATGGAACGTCAGGTACAAACGGAACGAATGGAACGTCAGGTACAAATGGTACTAACGGAACAAGTGGGACAAACGGAACAAATGGAACGTCAGGTACAAATGGTACTAGCGGAACAAACGGAACAAACGGAACTAACGGTACCAATGGAACGAACGGAACTTCAGGTACGAATGGTACTAGTGGAACAAATGGTACAAACGGATCATCAGGAACTAATGGAACCAATGGTACATCGGGTACTAATGGAACTAGCGGAACTAATGGAACGAATGGAACTTCAGGAACAAACGGAACTTCGGGAACAAATGGTACTAACGGAACAAGTGGGACAAACGGTACTTCAGGTACGAACGGAACCAATGGAACTAACGGTACTAATGGAACTTCAGGAACAAATGGCACAAACGGAACTTCAGGAACCAACGGGACTAGTGGAACAAATGGGACTAACGGTACTAATGGGACGAATGGAACATCAGGTACAAACGGGACTAATGGAACTAACGGCACAAATGGTACTTCAGGAACAAACGGAACTTCGGGAACAAATGGAACTAACGGAACAAATGGAACCAATGGTTCAAGTGGTACCAACGGTACTAATGGAACTTCAGGAACAAACGGAACTTCGGGAACAAATGGTACTAACGGTACGAGCGGGACCAATGGAACAAATGGAACTAACGGAACTTCAGGAACTAATGGAACGAATGGTACAAATGGAACTAACGGAACTTCAGGAACTAATGGAACAAATGGAACTAGTGGCACTAATGGTACGAACGGAACTTCAGGTACGAATGGAACTAGTGGAACAAATGGTACAAACGGAACTTCAGGAACAAATGGAACCTCAGGTACAAATGGTACCAACGGAACTTCAGGTACTAACGGAACATCGGGTACTAATGGTACAAACGGTACGAATGGAACTAACGGCACATCGGGTACAAATGGTACTAATGGAACTTCAGGAACAAATGGTACTAACGGAACATCGGGTACTAACGGTACTAACGGTACTAATGGAACCAACGGAACATCAGGTACAAACGGAACCAATGGTACTAGTGGGACAAACGGAACCAATGGTACTAGTGGGACAAACGGTACGTCAGGTACTAATGGTACAAACGGAACATCAGGAACTAATGGGACATCGGGTACTAACGGTACTAATGGAACCAACGGAACCAATGGTACTAGTGGAACTAATGGGACATCGGGTACAAATGGTACTAACGGAACTTCAGGTACAAACGGGACTAATGGAACTAACGGCACAAATGGTACTTCAGGAACTAACGGAACTAGCGGTACAAATGGAACAAATGGAACAAATGGAACTAACGGCACAAGTGGAACTAATGGAACGTCAGGTACAAATGGAACAAATGGTTCAAGTGGTACCAACGGTACTAATGGAACTTCGGGAACAAACGGCACATCAGGCACAAATGGTACTAATGGAACTAACGGAACAAATGGAACATCGGGCACTAATGGAACAAATGGAACATCGGGTACTAATGGAACTAGCGGCACCAATGGGACAAACGGAACAAATGGTACGAGCGGGACCAATGGAACTAACGGAACGAATGGTACATCAGGAACTAATGGCACTTCAGGTACAAACGGAACAAATGGTTCAAGTGGTACTAACGGTACTTCAGGTACAAATGGAACTAATGGAACTTCGGGTACGAATGGAACTTCGGGTACGAATGGAACAAACGGTACAAATGGAACAAATGGTACGTCAGGTACAAATGGAACAAATGGTTCAAGTGGAACTAATGGGACATCAGGAACCAACGGTACTAATGGGACTAGCGGAACAAATGGTACCAACGGAACCTCAGGTACTAATGGGACATCTGGTACAAATGGAACAAATGGTACATCAGGAACTAATGGGACTTCAGGTACAAACGGAACAAATGGTACATCAGGAACTAATGGGACTTCAGGTACAAACGGAACTAACGGTACGTCAGGTACAAATGGAACTTCAGGTACAAACGGAACTAACGGTACGTCAGGTACAAATGGAACTTCAGGTACAAACGGAACGAATGGAACTAACGGTACTAATGGAACTAGCGGAACGAATGGAACAAACGGTACTTCAGGAACAAATGGAACTTCAGGTACAAATGGTACAAATGGTACGTCAGGAACTAATGGTACAAACGGTACTAGTGGAACAAATGGAACCTCAGGTACGAATGGTACTTCAGGGACTAATGGTACTAACGGTACTTCAGGAACAAACGGAACAAACGGAACGAATGGTACTAATGGAACATCAGGTACAAATGGTACTTCAGGGACAAACGGAACGAATGGAACTTCAGGTACGTCAGGAACTAATGGTACATCGGGTACGAATGGTACTAGTGGAACAAATGGTACGAACGGAACTAGCGGTACTAACGGAACAAATGGTTCAAATGGTTCAAGTGGTACCAACGGAACATCAGGTACTAACGGTACAAATGGAACTAGCGGAACAAATGGTACTTCAGGAACAAATGGAACAAATGGTACATCCGGTACAAACGGAACTAATGGGACATCAGGAACCAACGGAACAAATGGAACGTCAGGAACAAACGGAACGAATGGTACTTCAGGAACCAACGGTACGAGCGGAACTAATGGAACCAATGGTACTTCAGGGACAAATGGAACTAGCGGAACAAATGGTACAAACGGAACATCAGGAACTAATGGTACAAATGGTTCAAGTGGTACCAATGGTACTAATGGAACTTCAGGTACTAATGGGACTAGTGGTACAAATGGAACATCTGGTACAAATGGTACAAATGGATCAAGTGGAACTAATGGAACTAACGGATCATCAGGAACTAATGGAACTTCAGGTACAAATGGAACTTCAGGTACGAATGGAACTTCAGGTACTAATGGAACAAACGGTACTTCAGGGACAAGAGGTACAAGTGGTACAAACGGAACTAACGGAACTTCAGGAACTAACGGTACTAACGGTACTAATGGTACATCGGGAACTAATGGAACATCTGGTACTAATGGAACCAACGGTACGTCAGGTACAAACGGGACAAATGGAACTAACGGAACAAATGGAACTAGCGGGACAAATGGTACTTCAGGAACTAACGGTACTAATGGAACAAATGGTACAAATGGGACTTCTGGTACAAACGGAACTAGTGGTATAAATGGAACTTCAGGTACGAATGGTACGAATGGTACTAGCGGAGTGAATGGAACTTCAGGAACGAATGGTACGAATGGTACAAGCGGAGCAAACGGAACTTCAGGAACTAATGGTACAAATGGTACTAGCGGAGTGAATGGAACTTCAGGAACTAACGGTACTAATGGAACAAGTGGTACGAATGGAACTTCAGGAACTAACGGTACTAACGGAACTTCAGGAACTAATGGTACAAACGGTACTAGCGGAGCAAATGGAACTTCAGGAACTAATGGTACAAATGGTACTAGCGGAGCAAATGGAACTTCAGGAACTAACGGTACAAACGGTACTAGCGGAGCAAATGGAACTTCAGGAACGAATGGTACGAATGGTACAAGCGGAGCAAACGGAACTTCAGGTACAAACGGAACTTCAGGAACTAACGGTACTAATGGAACTTCAGGTACAAACGGTACTAATGGAACTTCAGGTACAAACGGAACTTCAGGAACTAACGGTACTAATGGAACTTCAGGAACGAATGGTACAAGCGGAGCAAACGGAACTTCAGGCACAAATGGTACGAATGGTACTAGCGGAGTGAATGGAACTTCAGGTACAAATGGTACGAATGGTACAAGCGGAGCGAATGGAACATCGGGAACTAATGGAACTAGCGGAGCAAACGGAACATCGGGAACTAATGGAACTTCGGGAACGAATGGAACTAATGGAACTTCAGGTACTCGCGGTACTTCGGGTACAAATGGAACGAATGGTACAAATGGTACTAGCGGAGCAAATGGAACTTCAGGAACGAATGGTACAAACGGAACTTCAGGAACGAATGGTACGAATGGTACAAGCGGATCAAACGGAACTTCGGGAACTAATGGTACAAATGGTACTAGCGGAGCAAATGGAACTTCAGGAACGAATGGTACAAATGGTACTAGCGGAGCAAATGGAACTTCAGGAACGAATGGTACAAATGGTACAAGCGGAGCAAACGGAACTTCGGGAACGAATGGTACGAATGGGACAAATGGTACTTCAGGTACAAATGGTACGAATGGAACAAATGGTACTTCAGGTACAAATGGTACGAATGGAACAAATGGAACTTCAGGTACAAATGGTACGAATGGAACAAATGGAACTTCAGGTACAAATGGAACTTCAGGAACGAATGGTACGAATGGAACTTCGGGAACGAATGGTACTTCTGGTGTAAGTGGGGCGTCAGGAACTTCAGGTACAAATGGTACGAATGGGACAAATGGAACATCAGGGACAAATGGAACATCAGGTACAAATGGAACGAATGGTACTTCAGGTGCAAACGGAACTTCAGGAACTAATGGTACGAATGGTACAAGCGGAGCAAATGGAACTTCAGGAACGAATGGTACAAATGGTACTTCAGGTGCAAATGGGACATCAGGTACAAATGGAACAAATGGTACTTCAGGAGCAAATGGAACTTCGGGAACGAATGGTACAAGTGGAACGAATGGAACGTCAGGAACAGGATTTAGTTCAATTTCTCCAACAACAAATAATAATGTGTTAACTGCAAATGGGACGGCAAACACTGCAGACAGTGAACCAAACTTAACATTTGATGGTACATTATTGACGGTAACAGGTAATGAAACAATAACAGGACGATTACAAATAACCGCAACTGCAGGTGATTATAGATTTATTACGGATCCGGTTTCAAGATTAGTTAGTAATGGTGATTGGTATGGTGAAGCATTGGCAATTGGAGATCAAGGAACAGGTAACGTAGCTGGTAACGTTTACTACCTATCAAGTTCAAATACTTGGTTGGGAGCAGATGCCGACACCGCAGCACAATCAAGAAACTTACTTGGAATATGTACTACAGCTGCAGGATTCAACAGAGGTATGTTAATTAGAGGTTATTTTAAAAACACATCTTGGTCATTTACAGTTGGAGCACCCGTTTATTTATCTGTAACCACAGGAGGTTTATCATCAACACAACCTGTTGGAACCGCAGATATTGTTAGAGTTGTTGGTTATGCGATCGCAACAGATGAACTTTACTTTAACCCTTCACAAGATTGGATTGAATTAGTATAATTTATTTAATATGCCAACGGTAAGTAAAGTTAATGACGTTTTATGTGGTAACATCAGTAAAGTTGATGATGTACTTAAAACAAGTGCAAGTAAAATGGATGACATTGACTTTTGTTCTCCAACACCAACAATGACACCAAGTACGTCACCTGGAGCAACACCATCGAACACACCTACTGTAACACCAACAAGAACACCTACACCAACAATAACACCAACAATAACACCAACAAGAACAGTTACACCAACGATTACACCAACGATTACACCAACTATAACACCTACTATTACACCAACAAGAACAGTAACACCAACGATTACGCCATCTATAACACCAACTATAACACCATCTATAACACCAAGTAATACTTCAACAAATACTCCAACACCAACACCAACAAGTACACCAGCAGCGGTAACACCAACACCAACAATGACACCAACACCAAGTGGTGCAGGTTGTAGAGTAGGTTGTTGTTTTGTTGAATTATGTTATAGTCCTGATGATTGTAAAGCCGCTTGTGGATGTGATAATATTAGACCTCTTTATTTATCAATAACTTGTGAAACAGATCCGTGTATCTTAGCAAACGCAACCGGTATATTTAATAATGATACGTGTGATGATCCGGCACAAGAAGGTTATTATTCAGACGGAACTGATTGTTACACTTGGTTCTCAGGTGTTTTAACATATTCAGGTCCTTGTTAATAAAAAACCCCCACTTTTAAGGTGAGGGTTAAGATTATTTTCTGTTATCCATATATATTATAACTTCACAGTACCATTCTAAAAAGTGATCATTATAAAGATCCCATTTAATATCAACACCATCTACGGAGAAAACTTGTATGTTATCAAATTTAGGTAAGATATTGTCTCTGAACCATCTGAATTTACATTTATGAAAGTTCTCATCATCTCTCATATGAAATTCAGTTACAATTTTTGGGATAGTTTTAAGGAACTCAATATTACTTGGTTGGAACACATCATATTCACCACCCTCACAATCACATTTTAAGAAATCAATTTTATCAATTCCATTCTCATCTAAAAATTCTCTAAACGTAAATGTTGGAACACTTTCTGTTATATTATCCCAAGATATTTCAATTTTCTTTTTGTCTGTGATGGCACCTTGAATTATTTTTACATTATCTCTACCAACATTTCTATGAAGAACATCAATCTGATAAGATAATGGTTCAACAACATAACATTGTTTTGGATTCTTTGGTAAGATTTTATACGTAAATGGTCCTAATGATGCACCTAAATCAACAACAACATCACCTTCCTCAACCTCAAAAAATCTTTCATACGTGTTATCTTCAAATATTTCTTTGATTGCGGCACCAACATACCATTCACTTTTTTTACCCCAATCAAATGAGGTTTCATTAATTTTTTCTTCCATTACTTCTTTATTTATTATATTATTTATTTCTTTTATTACCATATCGGAACTTATTCTTTTTGTACATTCAAACATCCGATCGGTATTTTTATGTAATGGACACCAATTCCAATCACCAGCATCTAATCTTTCAGAATTAAAACATCCGTGACAAACATTTTCATTAATAACTCTGTACGTATCTAAAGTTGTTTCCGCCCACTTCTCGCTAAACCCTGAGATTAAAACAACAGGTAATTTACAAGCCCAAGCCAACCAAGATAACCCTGATCCTAAACCAATAAAGAATTCACACTCAGATAAATCATTTATTACTTCTTGTAGATCACCACCTTTAAATATGGTTACTCCATTTGGATAACGGTTATTCATATATCCATCACCTTCTTTTGAGTAGATCATACATTCGTATCCCAACGAATTTAAATAATCAATTACTTTTTGCCACCCATCTGGATTATTCCAATACTTTGCTTGTGCGGTCGAGTGAAATCCAATCCCAACTTTTTTCTTTTTTGGGTGATTCGGTAATTTAAGTTTTGGTCTAATCTCGGTATATTCAAGACCTAATATATCTGTCGCAGTTTTTTGTAGTGGTTGTTTTTTATAATCGTTAGGTGTCATATTATAATCAACCGTACCATCTTCATTGTAGAACCAACCTAATCTGTATTGGGCGTGAATATTCATAACAACATTTCCAGGATCAACAAATTGAATATTAGGGTACTGATCATCAAATAAGTAATTCATAAATGTTGACACTATTAATTCACATTTGTGTTTCAACCTAAATTCTTCAACATAAGGAATCCAAGCCATTGTATCACCTAATGATTTTGACCCAAATGAAATATAAACTCTCTTACCCTCTAAATTAATTTTATTTTCATAAATTAATTCATTGTTTTCCCACACTTGAGTTTTCCAATCTGTGTAATACCCCCTATTTAATTTAACCCAACTATTAATTGACAATGTGTTACTATATATAACATTATCATTACCATCAATCATTTTAATCAAAAATTTATTTTCACTTTGACCTTTGATCTCAAAGAAAGGTTGACATACATAATGTTGTGTGAAAATGTAATCATTTTTAATTGGTTCGTTATGTCTAATTCTTAACGTCATTACAGAATTATAAAAATTCAATAATTTATCACCAAAATCAGTATCATCAGGTATTTCATACGTGTCATCACGATTAATAAGCTTAATCAATTGTTTTGAAACATCTTCAATCTCACCATTAATTGGTTTAATGTATTTATCAAATATTCCCATATATTGTGGTAGATTTCTTGCTAATATTTTCATACCATAATTAATGGATTCTCTAACGACCAAAGGATTACACTCCCAAGTTGAGTTAAACATTAAAACATCACAGGCTTGCATAAATTTATCAACATCATCTCTTTCACCCCACACCTTAACATTTGACGGTAAGTCCTTCATAATCGGACCCCAATAGTCCTCAAAGTTTGGTGCTTGGTTCCCAATAAAATGGAATTGGATGTCAGGGTTAGATCCAACCAAAGTTCTTGCAACTTCAACACCTTCTCCTTGATTTTTCCCACTTGTCCATAATCCCACATTTAATACGTGAGTTTTAAACATATCTAAACCAAGTTCTTCTCTAACTTTTATTTTATGTATTAGTGGTAATTGTTTGAAGTCACCATATATTCCATTTTCTTCTAATATAGGTTTTACCTTGTTTTCATATGGATAAACCGACAAATATTTAACAGGTGGGGTATCTTTAAATGAAACTTCCATATGGTATGGAGTGACAAGTGAATAAACCTCAGGATTTAGTTTTTTATTTGATATTGGGTTATACCAAATGTTGTGACAAGTTTCAACAATTCTCCAAGTCCTATCATTAGAATAAATTTGATTCAATAAATCAATGGGAACTTTATTAAAAGATTCAAAACCATCAATCATTTCTTCCGAATGAATAATATCAATCTTATTATTTTTTAAGATGTCAATCAACATATATTTTTTTTCAACCTCATCGGTACCTCCCAATGTAAAGAAGTGATCATTCCCTAATAATTTTATAATTTGATCTCTTTGTACAACATATGTTGAACTGAATTGAGAGTACTCAACTAAGAATATTTCAATCTGATCTTTATATTCTTGTAAGGATTGAATTCTTTTTAATACAAATTGAGGCATACCCCCTGTTGATAGGTGGGGCGTTAAGTATAATAATTTAATCTTTTTCATATGATTAAAAATAGGTTATTAAGAATAAAAATTAAAGTATTTATAAAATAAAGATTAAATGCCAAATTCAATAAAATATAATGTGACTGCCGAAACATTGGCACTTAAAAAAGGTAACTTTTGGATTGGTACCGGTGACGTAGGTAAAGGTCCGACAAGTACGACAGGTTTTTATAATGGAATAACTCCCCCATCTGGCGGATACACAATATATTTAAATAAGTCGTCGAATGGTCCGTCAATATACACACCATCAAACGACACCCAATTAATTAATTTAACTAATAAAATTGCCGGATCAAATTATACAACAGTAAATGAATGTTTTAATTATTATGCTGGTCAATCCGATAAAATGGTTTATAATATTGATTACCCACAAACAATAACAAATGGGTTGATTCTTCATTTAGACGCTAAATTTATACCATCGTACCCAAGAAATGGTACGACTTGGTATGACATTAGTAGTGGGGGTACCAATGGGACTTTAGTTAATGGACCAACATATAACTCAAATGGTTCCATAGTATTTGATGGAACTGACGATATTGTTAATATTTCCGCAATTGTTCTTAGTGGGGATTTTTCAATTACCCAAACTATGAATATAGGGACTACGGCTAATGGAGGTCCTATGCCAATCGGGGGTGGTTATTTTGCAGGTGGGTCAGATTATAGAGGGTATGTATGGTTTAAAAGTAATACAAACATAATATATTTTAATGTTAATGGTGAGGTTGGTTGTTCTTTTAATGTTAACGCAACTAAATGGTTAAATAAAAATGTTAATTATACTGTAACAAGAAGTGGTAGTACCGGTAAAATATACATTAATGGGGTAGAGGAGGGGTCATCAAGTATGTCCACAGCCAATTTCACTATAAGAACTATTGGAGCATCTTACAATTATCCCGCCTATTCTTGTAATGGTAGTATTTATACCACATCACTTTATAATAGATCATTAACTCTATCAGAAATTTTACAAAACTATTATCAAGGAAATATCGTGACTTCTAGTTTATTAGTTAATTTAGATGCGGGTAATGTAGTATCATATTCTGGAACAGGTACTGTATGGAATGATTTGAGCGGTAATGGAAACCATTTTACACTATACAATGGTGTGGGATATAGTAGTGATAATGGTGGATGTTTAGTATTTGACGGTACAAATGATTATGCAAGTAGTACGAGTACTCTCAACTTAAGCTCATATGATTATGTTGCGGTTGAAGTGTTTTATAAATCAAACACAACAACAGTTGCTATGCTTTTTGAGCACACTCCAGATTGGAATTCAAACTCAGGGGGATTTGGGATGGCAACAAACTCAAACGGTGGGTCTTCAGTGTCTAATTGTAACCATACTAACCACAACACGGAAACTGCTAGAAATTATCTTGTTACCGATAATACAACTTGGAATAATAACGTAAACATTTATGGTAAAATTTCTGATTCAACAGGAAGATTAACATATGTAAATGGTGGTTTAACATCTTTTAGTAATAATGGTGGGTATGACACAGGAACTACAACATTACCTGGCGGATCATTTACAAATGCAACATTTTTTATTGGATCAAGAGGAGGGTCAAGTATATTTTTCAACGGAAGGGTATCGTCAATAAAAATATACGGATTTAAAATAAATGACTCTCAAGTCCAACAAAATTTTAATGTATATCGTTCTCGTTTTGGGATTTAAATTAAATAAATTATAATTATTATTATGACACTATTAGAAGAATATGACAACAGAAAATTTATGATATTCAACGTATCTGAATTAAATGAGATTGATTTCACCAAAGTTTTAGAAACATCATCAGAAACTGTTATAAAATCAATTAATGGAACAAAAACATTTGTTAAGTGGGATGGTACTGTACCAACTTGTGTTAACAATCTAACAACAAAGGAAGGTCCATATAATTACGATGAAATATTAATCATTTTATCAACACCTGAATGGATAGGTCCAACACCAAGTATAAGTTAAATTATCTTTATTTTTTTTACACATATTTTACATTTAACATATGAAAAAAGTATGTTTAGATGTATTAGGGTGCAGAGCATTAGGAGATACCTTAGCGGTTACCCCCACTTTAAGAAAACTCCATAATACATATGGTCAGAAAATTTCGGTGATAACACACCACCCATATCTGTTTTCAAATAATCCATATGTTGATGTAGTTTACAATGAATTAACTATTCCAATAACCGACGAACAAAGACAAGAGTACGAAGTATTTAATTCGTTTAATATTGGTTACCACCCAAATGGTGTTTGTTATAAACACAATGCAATGGACATCAGACAATTCCACGCAATAAATCTTGGATTTATGTTAACCAAAGATGAAATGGAAATGGATTATGTGGCCGACCAATACGAACCAATTGAGGGTTTACCTGAAAAATATGTTTTAATTCATCCCGTTCAGAATTGGAACTCAAGAACTTGGGATGCAAAGAAATGGCAACTTCTGACAAACCTTTTGAATGAAAAAGGTATTGCAGTTGTATCAGTTGGTAAAGATTCTTCCGAACTCGGTGGATCTAATGTTGACAAACCTGTTTTTAATTTTCCAATTAAGTTAGGGTTAAATCTAATGAATAAAACAAGTTTATCTCAAACGTGGCATTTAATTAATAAAAGTATGTGTTTCATCACAATGGACTCAGGTTTATTACATTTAGCAGGAACAACAGATGTCGATATAATCCAATTAGGTAGTTCAATAAATCCTGAATTTAGATCACCATTTAGAAAAGGATCACAAGAATATAAATACCATTATGTAAGAGGTGGTTGTGGATTAAATTGCGCATCGGATATGAAATATGGTGTTAGAGAGTGGGGATCAATTCAAGGAATACCATCTTTAGTGAATTGTCTTGAGAGAAAAGAAACATTTGAATGTCACCCAAACCCACTTATGGTATATAATAAGGTGTTAGAAATTATATAGTTATTGATATTTATTATTAAAAACTATTATGTCAACAACAAGACCTTTTTCATATAACACAGGTTCACCAATTTCAGGAACAATACAAGTAGGTAATTTATCCGTTGGTTATCCAACGACAGGATATACCGGTATGGAATGGTGGAACGGACCCGATGAAGAATTGGGGTATGTAATTGCTCAACCCGTACCTGATGATAGTCAACCAACAAACGTACCTGAAGATCAAGTCTTTTTAAGTTCAACCTATAAAGGTGTGGATCTTGCACTTAGTAATAATAATCAAACAGCCAATCAAATATTTTCATATCAACAAACGGTGTTAGGTGAAACAATTATATCGAGTGGAAGTAAAGTTATGTTTAGTGTTACGTTTTCGTCCTCAAACCCCACTGTTGGTGTTGGCGGTCGTTCTATTGGTATTGGATTAACAACTATGAATTATTCAGGACCATTTGATGGTTATCCGGGTAATGACATATATAGTAATGGTTTTTCCGACGATGGTAAGTTATATTATGATGGTTCAGTTTATAATTCTGGACTACCAACTTGGACTGACGGTGATGTTATTGATATTGCAATTGATTATGATTTGACACTATGGTGGATTAGGGTAAATGGTGGTTTATGGAATGGGTTACCTCAAGGAGATCCCGCAACGTCAAATGGTGGAGAATCCGTACAGTTAGTATCTTCTTCTTATTATCCTGCATTATGTCCATACATTTTTGGTACAATGGAAATACTAAATTACTCAACATATGGTACACCATCAGGATATAATTTTTTAGGTTATAAAACAGGATCAGTTGGTTTTTTTAGAACCAATGGTTTTGATGACAACGAATTTATTGATATTACAAATACACTTTTAAATTCAAACTATAATAACGCTCCCGATGCATCAACAGGGTTAACATCAAATGGTTATTGGAATTCATACCTCGTACCTTTATTATCTTTAGATGCCGGAAACCCATTAAGTTATCCCGGATCAGGAACAACGTGGACTGATTTAGTTGGAGGTAAAGTTTTTAATTTTTATAACGGAGTTGGATATGAATCTAATAATGGTGGTAGAATTAAATTTAATGCGGGAAATTCAAACTACGCCGAATGTTCCACAAGTTTACCTAATTTAAGTCAATGGTCGGTCGGTGTTTGGCATTACTACACCGGAGGTAATGTTGGTAATGGTATGTGTTTAGTAACGGAAGTTTATCCCGGATCAACAAGTAGTATAAATTATTCAATAGGTGATAATAATGGAGGATTTAGTGCCGGATTCTTTGATGGTGGATGGAGAACTAGTGGTAATTATTCATTAACACCAAATAATTGGTATTTTATTGTTGGCACATATGACGGTTCTGTTATCAGGTTATATATAAATAACAATTTGGTTGCGGGTAATTTATATGTTGGAAATCCAATATCTTCTAATGGAGGTATACGATTAATGAGAAGATGGGATAACCCCGATTATTGGGATGGATATCTATCAATAGTTAACATTTATGATAAAGGACTAAACCAAAGTCAAATAACATCTCTTTGGAATTCAACTAGGTCAAGATTTGGTTTATAAGAATATATTTACTGTAATATTATTTTACCTATCAATTAAATATAAAAATCAATATTTATAGTAAAATAATTTAATGTCTCAAGTAGTTGAAATACTTACCTCAACAGGTATTGCCCCATATGATGTGTATGTTTGTGATGTTACAAATACATTTTGTTACTTAGTTGCAAATGGAGTAACTCTACCATATTCATTTACCGTACCCCCACCATTAGATACGTCAACTTCAGTTATAATTAAACTTATTGATTCAACGGGATGTGAATTTTTTGAACTTTATCAATGTCCTGTAACTCCAACTCAAACTCCAACCGTAACTCAAACCCCCACACCAACCACAATTAACCCTTGTAATTGTATTGACGTTGTTAATTTTACCTCAACCGTTGTTGGGTATTTTGATTATGTGGATTGTAATGGGGTTCAACAATATTCAATTCCGGTTAACCCTGGTTTAACTTATTATGTTTGTGGTAGTAATCCAACAAACGCAATCGGTGTTATAGTTAACGAAGGTATCCCTTGTGTTAATGGTAATTGTTCACCGGTACCATCTGTTACACCAACAAGTACCGTAACCCCAACTATTACCCCAACACCATCTGAAACACCAGCAAATACGGTTACACCATCAATTACTCCAACTAATACTGTAACACCAACTAACACACCAACTGAGACCCCAACTAATACACCAACTAACACTCCAAATGTTACTCAAACCAATACCCCAACAATTACTGAAACACCAACTAATACGCCAACAATCACATCAACTAACACACCAACAACCACAACATCGGAAACACCAACTCCAACTCCAACACCAACATTAACGACCACAATTTCCCCAACCCCAACAAATACTATTACTCCAACAGTTACACCAACAAATACATTAACACCAACAGTTACACCAACAGATCCACCCCCAACATATTCACCAACACCAACCAATAGTCCTACCAACACTGTAACTCCAACTAACACTGTAACACCAACTAATACTGTAAGTCCAACTAATACTATAACCCCAACAAAAACAGTAACACCTACTAATACTATTAGCCCAACATTAACCCCAAGTATAACTAATACCATCACTCCAACACCAACAAATACAATAACCCCCACTATAACCCCAACACCCACAAATACGATAACCCCAACAAATACAAATACGCCAACTAATACAAACACACCAACCAATACAATCACACCAACTAACACAATCACACCAACAATTACCCCAACAGTTACACCATCAATTAGTTATTCAGTATTTTACGTTAAGACTTGTAACTATTGTTCAGGATCATTCCCTTCGGATGGGTTTATGAATTTACCATCATCAATTGGTATTGGTACGATAATAACTGCAACAAATGGTGGATGTTATGAGGTGAATAGTTTGTTAAGTGGAACAATAACTTTATTTTGGTCATCAATAACATCTGTGTCTTGTGAAAAATGTTTATTTGACTATCCTTGTCCAACCCCAACACCAACCCCAACAATGACAATGACACCGACAACAACTATAACTCCAACAGTTACTAAAACTCCCACACCAACAAAAACTAAAACTCCCACACCAACACCAACATCAGGAACTGTTTATTTAGCAACTTCTTGTTGTGTACCGGGTCTACAAAAATATGTGATATTACCGTCGGCAGGTCTTGGACCTATATTAGTTTTAATAGGTGGTCAATGTTATCAGACAGTTTCTCAAACTAGTGGTACTCCATTGAACGTTGGTACGTTATTACCTGTTGGTACCACTTGTAGTAGTTGTATTGCGTCACATAGTTGTGGGGCATAATAAAAGTATTTTACTATTGTTTTTTTTATTTGATATTTTATTATTAAAATAAAAAATCATATGAAAATATTTGTTCAAATCGCAGCGTATCGTGATCCTCAATTGGAACCAACAATTAAAAATATGTTGGAAAACGCAAAAAAACCTAAGAATTTAAGAATTGGTATTTGTAGACAGTATCACCCTGAAGATGGATTTGATACATTAGAAGAATATAGAAACGATAAAAGATTTAGAATTTTAGATGTTATTTATTCAGACTCAAAAGGAGTTTGTTGGGCAAGAAACCAAGTACAACAATTATATGAAGGTGAAGAATACACCCTTCAAATTGATTCTCATATGAGATTTGAAAAGGATTGGGATGACACATTAATTAAAATGGTAAAACAACTTCAAAAGAAAGGATTTGAAAAACCCTTACTAACGGGTTATGTCTCTTCATTTGATCCCGATAACGATCCTGCAGGTAGAGTACAAGAACCTTGGAGAATGGCTTTTGATAGATTTATTCCTGAAGGGGCAGTATTCTTCTTACCTGAAACAATTCCAGGTTGGCAACAAATGAAAGAACCTGTACCCGCAAGATTTTATTCCGCACACTTCGCATTTACCTTAGGTCAGTTTAGTGATGAGGTACAACACGATCCTGAATTTTATTTCCACGGAGAAGAAATTTCAATTGCCGTAAGAGCATATACTCACGGTTATGATTTATTCCACCCACATAGAGTTGTTATTTGGCACGAATATACACGTAAAGGTAGAACAAAACAATGGGATGACGATAAAGATTGGGTAAATAAGAATAATTTATCTCACCAAAAAAATCGTCAGTTATTTGGTATGGATGGTGAAGAAGTTACAATGGATTTTAGTAAATATGGATTTGGTACCGAAAGAACATTAAGAGAGTATGAAATTTATTCAGGTCTTCTTTTCTCTAAAAGAGCGGTACAACAATATACCTTAGATAAAAACTATCCTCCAAATCCTCATATTTTTGAAACTGAAGAAGAATTAATGGCAAGTTATGCATCAATATTTAAACATTGTATTGATATTAGTTTTGGTCAAGTACCCGAAAAAGATTATGAGTTTTGGGTTGTTGCATTCCACGATGAGAATGATGAAACCATTTTTAGAAAAGATGCTGATATCAATGAGATTAATTCAATGATGTCAGATCCTGATGGATATTGTAAAGTATGGAGAGATTTCCAAACAGTACATAAACCAAAATATTGGGTTGTTTGGCCGTATAGTACATCAAAAGGATGGTGTGATAGAATAACAGGAAATTTATAATTATGAGAAATATATTAGTATCAGCAATATCATTTGTGAACCACTCAAGAGTAGGTTCCGAAATATATACAACATTCGCAAAAAGATTAGTAAATGATGTTTTAACTAAGACACCATATGATATACAAATCACTACAAACTCATACGAAAATTTTACTGATGTTATAGATAATGAAAGAGTTTTTATTCGTGAGAATAATTTAGAAACACATAAAACTCACGTTGCAGCATTTAATCAACTTTTAAAATTTACCGCAATAAAAAATATTGATAAAAAATACGATTGGGTTCTTTATTTGGATTGTGACGCTGGTTTTATCGAACCTTTAAATGTTGACGTATTAGAATCTAAAATGAATGATTGGGAGTCTATGGGTTATGATATGATTGCATTAAGAACAGATGCAACATATGAATATGCGGAAAAAGAATATTTAGAATCATTAGAAAGAAATGATGGTAATAAAAAATTATTTGATGACAAATTTAGATTTTACGGAATACAACCAGAATGGAGAGGTTCAAAACTACCAAGTGAACACATATTCTTAGTAAAGAATGATGAAAAACTACAAGTTATGTCAGAAGAGTTTGAGAAATTTTGTTACAAATTTGAAACTCAAGATCCTAATAATGTGATAACTTTTGATATGGAGGCTTTTGAAATTGGTATTTCCGCATTTTTAGCAGGTTATAATATGGGGGAAATGGGTTGGTCAAACCAAAGTCAAATATTAAAAGTTGGGTTCAACCATAATAATTGGGAGAAAATTAAAATATGAAAAAGATAGCATTCCATAGTAATCAACTATGTTTAAGAGGTACCGAGGTTGCCCTATTTAATTACGCAAAATACAATGAAGAAGTCTTAGGAAATAAAAGTGTTATTTTCACATCACCAACAACAAATTTAGATGCATTACCTAAATTCCAAGAAAGATTTGAAGTAAAGTTATTAAATTTTTGGGAGTATGAGTCATATTTAAATGAGAATAATTTTGATTACTTATATGTTACTAAAATGGGTATTAACGATGGATATTCGGTAGAATCTATTCCAACATTAGTACACACTGTTTTTAGATTTAACGAACCCCACGGATATAAATATTTTTATATTTCAGATTGGTTAGCGGAAGATCAAGGATACTCAAAAGAAACCCATTCTTTACCATACATATGTGAAAAATTACCCGAACCAAAATATAATTTAAGAGAAAAGTTAGGTTTTGATTCCACATTAACAGTATTTGGTTGTTACGGTGGGTCAACAGAATTTAACATTGATTTTGTACACAGATCGATATCAAATACGGTTAATAATAGAGACGATGTTAGATTTATATTTATGAATATTAATAAGTTTATCGATCATCCTAGTGTTTTATTTTTAGATGGTAATTACGATCTATATGAAAAATCATCATTTGTTAATGCTTGTGATGCAATGATTCACGCAAGAAGTGGTGGTGAAACTTTTGGTTTAGCGGTTGCCGAGTTTGCTCAGGCAAATAAACCAGTCATTACCTATAGTCTTTCAGGTGAAAGATGTCATCTCGATATTTTAGGTGAACGAGCAATATTATATTCAAATGAAGATGAGGTTTATGATATTTTAAATAATTTATCAAATTACGTTAAATACAATGATTATTATTTACCTTACGAACAATTTTCACCAGAAATAATAATGAATAAATTTAACCAATTTTTAACCTATGAGAAACCAAGTTTATAATAGATTAAAAGAATTAGGGTTTACCCCAAAAACAATTATCGATTGTGGTGCTTGTGTTGGTGAATGGTCTGGACAAATTAAACAAGTTTATCCCGATTCATTTATTATGGGTATTGACGCAAGTAATTGGTCTAACGGTAATATACCATCCACAAATATTTCTGAGTTCGAGGTTTTATCAAATGAAGATAATAAAGAAATTATTTTCTATAAAAAAACTGAAGGGTTATGTACAGGTGATTCAATGTTTAAAGAAAATACTCAACATTATCAGGAACATAATACAATCAAAGAAATTCGTTTAAGTAAAACACTTAAATCATTATGTGAAAAACATAACATAGATAAAATAGATTTGTTAAAAATAGACACACAAGGTTCTGAAATTTTAGTTATGGAAGGTCTTGGTGAAAGAATAAATGATATTGAGTTTATTGAATTAGAATGTTCTTTAATTGAATGGAATATTGGGGGTTGTTCATTACAGGACGTAATTGATTATTTAAAAGATAGATTTACAATATTTGATGTTATTGAACTACATAGATTAAATGGAAATGATTTATTTCAGATAGACATTATATTCCAAAATAAAAAATCAAAAATAATTAAACCAATATGGTAAAAAAAATAAGAGTGTCGGCAGGTTACGATAATTCAGAAAATTTAACAAAAAGATTATTATCTCAATTTTTAACTCCCGATATTAATCTGACTAATGTTGAATTTGTGTTTGATAACACATATGATACAATAATATTTTTTAATCATATAAATTTAGAATATAAACCTAACACAAATGTTTATATTTTTCCTCACGAACCTTCTTGGTCTGGATCACACCAAAAACATTTACCAAATAATTTAAAAATTTTTGGTTTTGATAAATCATTATATATTGGAGAATGTATTGAGAGTATTGCTCACACTTTTTATGGTGGTAGAGGACCTTGGGTAGATCCGTTAGAGTTTTGGTGTTATGATAATTTAAAAGATTTTACATTTAATAAAACTAAAAATATATCATCCTCAGTAACAAAACTTAGTGAGAACAATGGGGTTACGTGTACTTATCCTCAAAGGTATGAAATATCAAAATTAGTAGATACGTTAGATTTTGTTGATTTTTTTGGTGGGGGTGATTGTAGTCCAAAAAAACAAGATGCATTAATTAACTATAAATTTAATCTTGCGATTGAAAATGAACACTCAAATAATTGGATAACAGAAAAATTTTATGACGGTATTTTAACAAATACTGTCCCAATTTATTATGGATGTAAAAATATTAAAGATCTATACCCTGAAGATGGTTATATTCTAATTGAGGATATAAACGACATAGAAGGAATAAAAAATCTTTTAACTCATATTAACGAAAACTCAGATAGTATCTACAATTCAAAAATAGAAGGTATGAGAAAAATTAAAGAAAAATACTTCCAAGAGTTTAATTTATTAAAAAAAATAATAGAATTATAATATGAATTACGAAGACAAAGTTTACAAAAAATCAAATTTAGAACATAACGATAGTATATCAAGTTATGATGGTTGGGCAGCACAACAAAACCCAAATGTTTTTGAAACATTTCACAATTTTTTAAATAAAGTTAAACCAAGTAGAATTATTGAGATTGGTACATCACTTGGTGGATTCACCTCATTTTTAAATTATACTTGTAAAAAATTAAATTTAGATTGTCATATATTATCGTACGATATTATATCACACCCGTGGTACGAAGATATGAGAAATGCCGGTGTTGACCTTCGTATTGAAAACATATTCAACGGAGATTATAGTGAAGTTAAACAAGAAGTTATTGATTTCATACAACAAGATGGTGTGACTCTAATTCTTTGTGATGGTGGTAGTAAGATTCACGAATTTAACCTATTATCTAAATTTATGAAATCAGGTGATTTTATTATGGCTCACGATTATGCTGAGAATAGGGAAACATTTGAGAGAGACATTTACCTTAAAGTTTGGAACTGGCACGAGATATCGGATTCAGATATTCAAGTGGCTTGTAATGAGAATAATTTAATTTCGTACGACAAAGAAATTTTTGATAATGTGGTATGGGTTTGTAAACAAAAAAATTAATTATGAAGAATACAACATTAGTAACCGGTTTATGGGATATTGGTAGAGGTGATTTAACCGAAGGATGGTCAAGATCGTTTGATACTTACCTCAATAAATTTGAGGAACTTTTAAGGTACGATGGTAATATGATTATTTTTGGTGATCAAAAAGTTATTGATTTCGCTAAAAATATTAGAGATGAAAAGAACAGTCAATTTATTGTTAGAGAAATAAATTGGTTTAAAAATAATGAGTTTTACGAAAAAATACAAACAATTAGAAATAACCCTGAATGGTATAATCAGGCAGGTTGGTTAAAAGACTCAACTCAAGCAAGGTTAGAAATGTATAACCCTTTGGTTATGTCTAAAATATTTTTATTACACGATGCAAAACTATTAGATAAATTTAATTCCGATTCATTGTATTGGATAGATGCTGGTTTAACAAATACTGTTCATTGGGGATACTTTACTCACGATAAAGTGATTGATAAAATTATAAATTTAACAAATAAGTTTTTATTTATTTGTTTCCCATATGAGGCGAATGAAGAGGTACACGGGTTCAAATACTCCGAGATGAAAAGAATCACTAATGATGAACCAAATATTGTTGCTAGAGGAGGTTTCTTTGGTGGTAGTAAAGAAACAATAAGTGAAATGAATGTTTTATACTATAATATTATGTCAGACACACTAAACAATGGTCTAATGGGTACAGAAGAAAGTTTATTCACATTGTTGTTATATCAAAATCCACAACTTATTGATTATTGTGAAATTGATGGGAATGGGTTAGTCTCTAAATTTTTTGAGGATGTTAAGAATGATGAGGTTGTCATTAAAAATAAATCAAGACAAATACAATCAACAATAGAAAGACCAAATAATGTTGGGGTATATGTTATAACATTTAACTCACCAAATCAATTACAAACTTTAATTGATTCAATGTTATTATATGATTCAAGTTTTATTGACAAAACAAAAAAGTTTTTACTTGATAATTCAACCGACTTAACCACAACTCCAAAATATATTGAGATTTGTGAAAAATATGGTTTTGAACATATAAAAAAGGATAATATTGGAATTACGGGTGGAAGACAATTTATCGCCGAACATTTTAATGATCAGGAAGATTTAGGTTACTATTATTTTTTCGAGGATGATATGTTTTTTTACAATGGATCCGAACAAACTTGTAGAAATGGTTTTAATCGTTACATTAAAAATATATTTAGTAATACTTTAGATATAATTAAAAATGAAAATTTTGATTTTTTAAAATTAAACTTTACTGAATTTTATGGTTCTCACGATAAACAATGGGCTTGGTATAACGTACCACAAGATTTTAGAGAATCTCATTGGCCAAATAATAAAAGACTACCACAACAAGGTTTAGACCCTAACTCACCAAATTTAGAATTTAAACATATTAAATCATATCGAGGTATGCCGTATGTTTCGGGAGAAATATACCTTTCAAATTGGCCAATATTAATGACAAAAGAGGGTAATTATAATTGTTATCTTAGAACAAAATTTCAACACCCTTATGAACAGACATTAATGAGTCATTGTTATCAAGAAACAATAAAAGGAAATATAAGGTCAGGTCTTTTATTGGCAACACCAACTGAACACAATAGATTTGATCATTATGATGGTTCTTTAAGAAAAGAATGTTAATATTTATTAGTTCCGTATATTTATAGTAAAAACTATAAATGGAATTTTTCATTAAAAAGAATGCTACTCTCCCTTTATTAAAATTACAAGTCGTAAAAGACGGTAGAAGTGATTATAATTCATTTATGGATATGATCGAAGAATCTTCTATTTTCTTTTCTATGACTAATGTTGAAACAGGGATCCCAAAGATATCTACTAGACCCGCAGGATTTGTTGAGAAAGTCCTAATAGAACCTAATGCAGATCCGGAGTATTATATTTACTATCAATTTACACCCCAAGACACAAATAAAGTTGCAAGATATGAAGGTCAATTTTTATTAAGGAATTCTGATGGTGTTTTAATATTACCAATACGAGAACAATTATTTATTAATATACAAGAAAGTTTTATTGCGGAAGATTTACCTTATGAAAGTTGTTACACAATAGAATACCCTTGTTGCGGTAATGTTGTACCAACAACAACTACAACAACTACAGTTTGTTGTTGTCCTCAGGACACACCAACTCCAACACCTACAAGTACACCAGCACCAACACCATATGTTACTTCACCGGAACCAATAGACGAATTTTGTATGGGTGTGTTAATACAAACACCTACGCCAACACCAACAAATACCCAAACACCAACACCATCACCTTTACCTTGTTGTGATACTTGGTATTACTATGGTGGATATGATTCTACAGGGTCAACATTCTCTTACATTGATTGTTCAGGAAATACAGGAACATTTAGCGCTGACACAGGATACGCATCAACTTTATGTGCAACATCAGTAGAAAAAATTAGTGGTAGTGGGGCATCTTATATTCAAACATATTGTGGTTGTGATTTTGTATCACCAAGTCCAACACCAACAACAACACAAACACCAACACCAACAGTTACTCCAACCGATCCACCACCAACACCAACACCAACAGGTGTCTCAACTCAATGTTCGGATTGTACTTCAATTTCCCCTCTACCTTGTTTAGGGACTTCGGTAACTTATGCTGGAGTAACAATAACATCTTCCGGAACATACGGATATTGTCTTGATACTCCTTCAGATGTACAATGTGGAATACAAGTCCCAATAAATAGCGTAATTATGGGATGGCAGTCAGGAAGTTTTACATTTACTTTCACATTTAGTTCACCGGTAAATAATATAGAAATAATATTATTATCTGTTAATTACTTATATCCATTTGGTTTTGGTCCTGATGTAATAACAATAACAACAAATGTTGGAAATCCTGTACTTACTAAATGTGATGGTTGTTGTACCGAAATTAATGGAAATGTTATTACCGCAAGTAATAGTCAATTAGACTGTTTAAATCAAGGTGGTCCTGCAATGTACGGAGCGGTTAGGTTTAGGATTAGTGAGTTATCGCCATACACAACAATAACTATATCTAACCCTGTTAATGGTACTGGCGGAATGTCCGCAGCAATATGTGAAGACTCTATAAACCCAAATATTACATTAACACCAACCCCTACACCAACTAAAACACCAGGTATTACCCCTACACCAACCCCTACACCGTCAAGTCCACCTGTTGCCGTAGGTCCATTTACGTCATATGTGACATTTGAATCATATAATTGTTAATTAAAAAATGATGATAACAGAAGATATAAATAAAATATTAGAACAATGGTTTGAAAATACTCCCGATGGTGTAAACGTTGGGTATGGATTTAAACAGACCAAAGGTGAATATAATGGCGAGGTTTGTATACAATTTTTAGTGGAAGAAAAAAAACCTTTATCTGAACTATCAGATAATGAAATTTTACCATCAGAAATTAAAGTAAGTGACGATTTAATAATTAAAACTGATGTTATACAAGTTGGTAAAATATTCCCAATGCAGTGTAATACATCAACACCTATTAGTGTTGTAAACCCTTGTGAGTCATTCATAACAACACCACCATTAAATAGATCCGCATTCTCAACCTTAAAAGGTGGAATATCAATAACATCTATAAGAAAAGGAAATAGTGTTGGGACATTAGGTATGATTGTTCAAGATGTTCACACAAACGCATTAGTCGGATTAACAAATAACCACGTAGTTATTGGTAATTCAATTAAGGCCCAATATCAAAATCTAAATTCCGCATTATTAAATAATTTTCCAATAACAAATGAAATAAATCCAGATAACACCGCTTGTCAACCCGGTGAAAACGGATTCCAATCAAATCTTAGTTTTGGTCAAGTAGTTAGATATGTACCAATAATACCCGATAAGACAGTTTACCCTAGTGGTAGTTATACTAATAGTCCAACAATCCCAATGTATAATCAAGTTGATGGTGCGTTAGTGAGCGTTGATTGTACTAAAATAAATTTTAATCAGTCTTGGAAAATCTCAGGTTTTGAAACTTTAATGGCTAACCCATTACCTTTTGCATCAACCTCAGAGATAGATAATTTATTAGTTACAAACCCTAAATTATATAGTAGTGGTAGAACAACAGGACCAAAAGGTATTGGTGGTGTTGGGTGTGAATTAAGAGTTCTTGGTGTTAATGTTGTAAGTTCCGTCGGAACATATAGTTGGCATTTAGCAACAGGTAATCAACAATATTCAACATACGCAAATTACAATAATTTAATATCTTATTATAAACCAAGTGGTAATCCTTCACAACCTCATTGTTTATGGCCGGTTGCTGGTGGTGATTCAGGATCTGTTTTGATAGCAAACTTTGGGACTGATCCTAACCCAATATTTAAAATAATTGGTTTAGTATTTGCCGGTAATTCACCTTATCCCGCAACATCGGGAGCGGGTAGTGTTTACACGGCATTTAACCCATATACAAGTTGGACAGGATATGCTTGTCGTATTGATTATGTTGCGGCTCAGTTAGGGATAAAGGCTTGGACAGGAGGAACCGCACCATTAGTAAATCCAAACTCAATTAGTTTAATAACATTACCGGGATTAAACCCAATAACCGCAACAACGTGTTTAAACGAAACGTATTATCAAGTTGGGACAACAATGACTCAATCCGTATGTGGAGCACCACCAAGTATTGTGTTAACAAGTCCTCAATTTTTAAATGGTCAATCATTAATAAATGTTGTTAACCACCCGAATTGTGGTGGATCTAACTATAGTGTTGGTTTAGATTGGTTTATAAATAACTTAACACCAAACGATGTTATTAGTTATAGTTTATTAATGGAGGATATTAACGCCGCAGGGTCAAGCCCTAATGGTCATTTTGTACATTGGAAAGTAACTAACATACCGTCAACACAATCATCAATTAATTTGTGGACATCAGGACCATCTGGATGGCAAGCGGGGACAACAATACAACAAACAGATTGGTCCCCAAGTGCAGTTAATCCAAATGGGTATGGAGGACCTTGTTCTTCAGGACACTCAATTAGAGTTTCAATAACAGCGAACATCGCACCATCTGCGGGTGGTGGTACAATAACTAGTAATTTACTTACATTTATAAGTAGTTAAATTAAAAAAGACAAACAAATATAAAAAATGAATTATGATTTTAATTTTATAGGATATTATAACTCAAAACCCTCTTGGGTTGGTTATGACGGTGCTACACCATTAACAATTAGATGGAATCTAAATGGTTATTGGGAAATGATCGGTTGGTTATATTGTGGCGAACCAAGATCCTATGAATTGGATTCATTCCCCAACACAGGATGGATTATTTATGATCCAAACAATGATTGTTCTGAAGCATTATTTGATGTTTCAATAGGGGCTTGTCCTTTACCTGGCGTGGCAACATTTCAATCTTGTTGTGATTCCACAATTATAATAACAGTGAGTGATATACCATTGAGTTTATTTCCATTTTCAAATAGTTCTTATTACTTAGAGTCGGATAATTTTAATGGGTGTGTTACATATGTGTCCCCCAATACTCCGTCAACAATTAATGCAACATATACAAATATATCAGAATTTTCTGGTGGTAATTGTAACGATTGTGTTACTTATTTTCCTTGTCCCACTACAACCACTACTACAACAACACCAATTCCAACACCAACACCAACCTCACTTTGTCCAATATGTGGTACCGTTGATTTATTACCCGAAATTGGTTCTTCCGTAACATATAATGGAGTTACAATAACCGCATCAGGTTTTGGCGATATTATTACTTTACCGTTAGGTGGTTTTGTTTCTTGGTGTATGGGGTCATCCTTACCAACCGTTACAGGGACTCAATGGTTAGGTTCATCAGGTTCATTCACATATATATTGAATTTTAGTTCTCAGGTAAATAATATTGTAATAAGATTAATTAATTATAGTACAACAAATACGGGGTCGGAATCATTTACATTTACAACGAATACAGGTAATCCAACATTATCATCTTGTGATTATTGTTGTGCAACAATTAATGGGAATGTCATTACAGCAGAATATTGTCCATCAGGTTCTCCAGACCAATATAATGGTGGAGGAACATTTACAATTTCAAACCCATCACCATTTACCACATTAACAATTACAGGACCTGGAGGTCAAGCGGGTAGTATAATAGATATATGTTCAGAATCTGTTCAACCATATATTACGCCAACGAACACACCAACAAATAGTTTAACACCAACACCAACAAGTACTCCAATAATAATATCGGAATGTACAAATAGTGTTGTACCACCAACAACAATAAATGGAATAACAATAACCGAAACATATACAGGTAGTGTTGGTATTTACCCAAATAGTTTTTCAAGTTGTAATAATACTGTAACAACACCACCAAACGCAAAGTTGTTAGGTCAACTTGGATCATTTTCATACACTATGAATTTTAGTTCTCCTGTTAATAACATCATTATATTTATTACAGGTGCAGGTACTACTAGTAATGAACAATTTACATTTACAACTAACACCGGAAATGGTGTACCAACAATTATATCAACAATAAACTGTTTTACCACAATAGTTGGTAACACAGTTATTTCAGGACTTAATGGATCATCAACAGGTGGTGGAGGTAAATTCCTAATACAAAATTCAACAAGTTATACATCACTTACAATAACAGGACCGGGTGGTGCTGCTGGATCATTAATTTCAATATGTTCAGAACCATTCCAACCAACACCAGATCCAACACCATTACCATCAGGAGACACAGGGTGTTTTCCTTTATTTGTAGTACCAAATAGTGATACTAGTACACCTTATACAGAAGTTTGGCAGTATAATCCAAATAACCAAGTTTCAACACAATTAAATGTTCCACAAAGTTTTAATATGTATGGGATTGCAATCGCAAAAACAACAAATAAAATGTGGATTATGAATTCTGTTGGACAAACAATTAGAGAATGGGATATAACATCAAACCCTTGGTCCGCTGTTTGGAATAGGGATATAACAATGGACCCATCACTTTCCGGTGTTCAATCTGTTTTAAATGTTCTAACACCATATAGAGACCCGGTAACAAATTTAATAAACCCAAATTTGTTGGTTGGTGAATATTTTAATTTTATTAATTCATATACAATTCAATTAATTGATATAACAACTAATGTATGGACATCCACACCAATATATACTTGGAGTACTCCTCGTTCTACAATTGATATATTGATGAACCAAAATCAAAAAATGTTTACATTATCTGCAGATATTAGTAATCAAGTTTATGTGTCCCAATTTTACTATTTAAATGGTTCTTGGCAGTTACAAATAGATATTCCCATATCTATACCGGCATTTTTTAACCCAAGATCTTTATTTCAATTAGGATCAACTATGTATATTATGACATATGATGATCTAATATATACAATACAAATGTCACCACCATACACAATAACATATTTTGGTACGACATCAACCTCACTTTATATTTATGATGGGGCTCAAGACCCTGACTGTATAACACTAGAATTTACAGTACCAAGCGTTACACCAACAACAACACCAACTAATACAGTAACGCCAACAGTTACACCAACACCAACAGTTACACCAACCGATCCACCACCAACACCAACTAACACTCCAACACCAACTAAAACATCCACAGTAACACCAACGGTAACACCAACTAAAACCTCAACACCAACGGTAACACCAACTAACACAACAACACCAACGGTAACACCAACTAATACGGCAACACCAACACCAACAAATCCAATTGGGGGATGTTGTCCTATAAACAACGCATTACCATATCATTCTCCTATTATTATAAACGGAGTAACAATAAATGCGGATATTATAGGTTCCGTTAGTCAAGGTTTACCAAACTTCCCATTAACTTTTGTACCTTCGTGTGGGTCAACACCAGTTACATTCGACCCACCACTATACCTTGGTCAGAATTCATTCACATATATGTTAACATTTAGTAATCCTGTTAATAATGTGACAATTAGATTGGTTAATTATAGATATACACCAACAGGTTCCGATTCATTTACAATCACAACAAATAGTGGGAATCCAACAATTACATCGTGTGAGTATTGTTGTTCAACCATTAATAATAATGTTATAACCGCAAGTCAAGATTTAACAAATCCTTATTGTAATGGTACTTTTGGTATTGGTAGTGGTTTATTTACATTCACCGCATCATCACCATTTACCACATTAACAATATCAGGTCCTGGTAACGGATTAACAGCGGTATATGCATCTATATGTGGATTTGATGCTATACCTGCAGTAACCCCAACACCAACACTTACAAAGACCCCAACACTCACACCTACATTACCAATTAAAACACAAATATTTTTAGTGAAAGAATGTTGTAATCTATTAAATTTTGGTTATATGATTTTACCCGAATCAACACCAATTAATAGTGTTATTGTTGGTAGTGATGATAAATGTTATAGTGTTATAACGATACAATATAGTACACCAAATTTAACTTGGAAAGGTCCTGGTTATATTTTTAATGATTGTGAATTGTGTTTATCTGAATCTCCTTGTACAACACCGACTCCAACACCAACTAAAACAGTAACCCCAACAATAACAAGTAGTAAAACACCAACTCCAACACCAACAAAAACCTCAACCCCCACTATAACACCAACTAAAACACCAACACCAACGGTTACTAAAACGTTAACTCCAACAGTCACTAAAACCCCAACACCAACACCGGGTTGTTTATATTATAGAATTGTTAACGGTAATGAAGTGAAAGATGCTCAAGTAACATTCACACCTTGTTGTGATACATCATCATCACCATTAGTTATTGCACCTTTAGGGGCAACAAGTGTTTGTTCAACAACAGTACCTGTAGTTCCTACCGGAGTAACAGTTACTTTATTAGGGGCGTGTCCAAGTTGTTAATATGATTTGACATAAAATTATTTTTTTCATATACTTATCGGTATAAGGTGAATGTCGTTATATACGGCAGCCAATGAACCAAATTTAAGTTATATGATATCACAAGAAGAAATTAAAAATTTCCTAGAGGGAAATGACCCTGAAGAGCACATAGTTGCCGTAGAGTTTGATTACGTATCAGACCACATTTTTAAAATCAAAGAAGTACCGGGAAAAGGTAAAGTTATCCAACAAGATTCACTCATAGCTTTCGCTTGGGTTGGTGATCTACACGGATTAAATTTTTACGAAGGATCTAAAGCCTTACAAAAACAGGCTATGGGTAAATACGGTATTCTCATAGAAAAACTCCGAACAGATGGTAATAAACGATT
>JAULBY010033882.1:0-14957 GCA_032358315.1 Ophiocytium majus | reverse complement strand
CCGGCGCGTGTAGGTGTGGGGGCTGTCTGGTGCTTTTCACCAGGTGGACAAATCACCCCACAGGCTTCGGCCTGACACTTTGCCCCAGCCACGGCAGTATCTGCGCTTAGCATCCTTTTAGGTTTCTTTCGCATGTACACTGAAGCAATATTCACCGGTAGTACACTACAAGTGTGCACTAGCAGCACTTCCTGTTGGTGACCGCACTGACGCGTGGCATGTCTTCATGGGGCCATGCATATTCTATTGCTTCACGCCGGCTGGCATGACATGGGCTCTTGCACCCCCCACATGTGCACGTAAATGGAACCACAAGTATGTATACATGTGTGATACACATTCTTACATGCCAGGACTTCTTTAGAGTACGCAGTGCTGAGCATTGCCAGCTTGTCCGCTCGCAACAGCATGTATGATCATGCTTTTTCTGGTCACACGCACACCATGCGCAAAGGGCTTTCCGCCCTGGGCCCCAAGCGGAGATTAATAAAAATGCATGGTGTTTGCCATGACTAGTGATGGGTCACGGGGTATAACGCATTTCATACGTTATACAAAATACGGCGTATTTGCCGTATAAATACGCTCATCTGCATACGTTATACGGCGCACTTGCATACGTTACACGGCGTATTTACCTACCGGTACGTTATACGGCGTACTGTGAAGCATAATGCAAAAAACTAAACGCTGTGACCCATCACTAGCCATGGCAGTGGTTGCAAGCACGCGCTAGGTCCCCCAAAAAAGCGCTCATTCAGCAGCCACGTGAGCTCATCAGTACATGTACATGTGTGCACATATGTTTACAAAGAAATGCATGCTATCGATTATGTTCATTTGCCATGGCAGACAATGCAAGCACATACCAGGTCTCCAAAAAAGCGCTCGTTCAGCAGCCAGGTGCGCTCATCAGTACATGTACACGTGTGCGCACATGCAAAGACATGCATGCTATTGATCATGTTTACATGCCATGGCAGATATGCAGGCAAGCACCAGGTCCCCAAAAAAGCGCTAATGCAGCAGCCACGTGTGCTCATCAGTACATGTACATGTGTGCACACACGTGAAGACATGCATGCGATTGAATACTGCGACGTATGTTTATATGCCATGGTAGATATGCGAGCACATACCAGGTCCCCGAAAAAGCGCTCATTCAGGAACCACGTGTGCTCATCGGGGACATGCGCCTGCCCGAGCTCGTCCATCACCAGCCAGCTTGTCTTGATCGCCCTGCGAACACGAACAAAACAAGCAACAAAACACAAATTATACATCAAGTGCGATGTATTGGTACATGCTATGAATATGCATACATGTATAGTAGTGCATGTAGGGTTTGTGAAACATGCGGTGACATAGGTGTGAATTGCCTTTCTTGCACTGTGTGCGAGAGAGGGCACGGGCGGTGAAAGCTTCAACTACAACTTCAGCTCAGGAAACGCGCCTGCCCCAGCTCGTCCATCACCAGCCAGCTTGTCTAGATCGCCCTGTTAATGAACGATTTACGGTAGGTGCAATGTAAGAATATGATTGAGCTGCAAAGGTATTATGAACATGTAAAAACATGCATACATGACGACGACGACCGAGTGTAGTGTGGTAGTGGCCGTGTACAAGCATGCATGCATGTACATTGAAGTGTCATGTGGTGTAGTAGCCGCAGCTCGTCCATCACCAGCCGGCATGTCTGCGAAAAAATTATGTAAGCAAAACACAAATTATACCTGCTAATGTACTTGTACATGTAATGAACATGCATACATGTCAAGTGGTACACTAGATTTCTTTATTTGCACGTGTGGGCGTGCAAGTGCCCATGCCGTGCACACCAGCATGCTCATGGCGATGGCACATGCCCGGCAGCGTACGCATAACAACGCACAAATGTCTCTGAACAAGCAGTCCCCCTGCCCCACGCACCTTTTGAGCATTGATGTGACGACTCCGTCGAATGCGAGGCCGGGGCCTGCCAGTGCCTACGTAGAAACACGCCGTTTTTGTTTTTTTTGCCATTTTTTTTTTGGCACCGTACTTCGACGCAATAAAAACGTTATACGCCGTGACCCATCACTACTTACTTTTCAATAGACGTGAAAGAAACCTGAAAGGCTGCTAAGCCCAGACACTGCCGTGGCGGGGGCAAAACGCCAGGCCGAAGCCTGTGGGGTGATTTGTCCACCTGGTGACAAGCACCAGACAGCCCCCTCACCTACATGTGCTATGCATATGTGTGTGTAGATATAGCCAGTGCACCAGCAGCTCTTAGGTGCTGATGTGTGCGGTGTAGTCGAAGCTGCGCTGTGACACTGCTCACGACAGTGATTTTCACAGGCGCCCCCTGCCCCCACCGCACCTTTTGAGCATTGACGTGACAACGCCGTCGAATGCAAAGCCGGCGCCTGCCAGCGCCCTGCCTGCTCGCCGCGCCTCCAGCTCCCCTCGCTCAGTCAAAGGGACATCCGCCCAGCCGACTGCAATAGGTTCAGCAGCAGTGGTAAAGGTGCACTTGTGTGTGAGAACAAAAGGGGTGCCCCGCTGTACCCTTTAAGTCATATGAAGGTACTTCTGAAGTGCATAAAGCAGGCGAAATAGTTTACAGTAGGGCGCTCGTTAGGACGGGCTGCTGCCAGTCAACGCTGGAGTTGTAGTTCCAATTCAAGGCTAATTTCAAACCACCTTCAAGTCTGTTCGTAGTCAAAGCGCTGGCTCGCCGTGCCTCCAGCTCCCCGCGCTCCGTCAATGGCACATCCGCCCAGCCGACTGCACCAGCTCAGCAGCGGCAGAGGTTCACGCGTGTCAGAACAAGGGGCTGCACCTCTGTGTGAAATTAGAGTAGCTGTACTACTACATGCGGAGCACTTCCCCTTTGTGCGCGTGCAACAACCCAGGTCAAGCCAGCATGAAGCGATTGCCAATAACAAGGGGGGGCACTTCTGTGAAAAATTAGAGCACTTCGAGACGGCCGGGCTCAACTTTGCAATTCAATTCGGAGCCAATGGAGTAGAGTAGAGAGAGAGCACTGTGCCTCTAGCTTGCAGGCTCAAGTTTAGTACCGGTAAAGTACTTCTCTGTAGTGGTACAGTGCAGTGCAGTACTGTAGTCGTACTAATGTGAAGGCTGAAAAAAAAAAATATGCGAGGAAAAAAAATGCTTGTGGGCGTGCAGGGACCCAGCGCATGCATGCAAGCCAGCATGAAGCGATGGCATACTCGCAGTTTGGCGCGGGCGCACAGACATAGTCACATCTTTGCTATGGTATCTTCATGAAGAGAATGGGCACAACTATACAATGGGCTCCGTTGATGGCACACGCGAGCACCTGTCCGCATGACCGACTGCGACAGCTCAGCAGCGGCAGAAGTGGACGTGGCATGTGAGAAAAGGGGGTCCACTGGTGTACACTACAGCAGAACCGCTACTTCTTAATTGTATGGGTACACGTGCAACGGCCTATGCTCGGCGACAGCCGCGGGCGCTTATTTCCGGCAGTCATGGCAGGCATAATCCACCCCACTGCACTGGCACACTGCGTCAGCCGCGGCAGGTTCGGGGCGTAGGTACACCGTGGATTTCATGCAACAGCGATGCATTGGCTGCAGCATGACTCACTGAACTTGTCCTCAGCATTCCATGTGCTCTGCCCGTGCCTGCATTGCGGGGGGCGGGCACGCAGTCACCAGCAGAGGCATGTGTCACATGATGTGTGTCACTGGTACGCCTGCGAAAAGTAGATGAACTGCTAGCAACGGGCACTCGGTTGAGGCGTGTCGAAGGCGCCACTGAGCTCAAAAGTTGCATACATTAAGCTGCGTATTATTGCTGCTTCGCAGTATTTATTTATTTTAAATTGTGCGGGGGGGGGGGGGGGGGGGGGGGAGCAGCAGGTGATTGTTGTTGAGTGTGTTGTGTGCTGGCTTAGCGGGGTTGGTTGAAGGCAGTCCTGAGCATGCATAAACAACTGCTGTGTTGATGTGCGCATTGGCAGTGGAAGTGCGTTTCAAGTAGAAGGGAGGCGGTGCGCGTATCCACCCAGAAAGCCACATACTACAGCAATACAACCACAGCAAACACCACAAGTCTCAACCGCCAACAACCTTCAAGGCACGCCACTTCACACCACAACCACCTGCCTGCAATTGCTCTTCCACCAACCCACGCACCCATGCACACCCTCCCCCCCCCACTTTGCTCTTCCGTCACTCACCCGGTACGGCACACCCAGCACAGACACAACTACAGGCAGCGCCGCAGCCGCGTCCGCAGCCGCCCTCAGCTCCCCCCCCCCCCCCACCGCCGCCTCCAAAAACGTCGCCCCGCAGCGCAGCGCTGCCGCCGACACCGCGTCCGCGTGCGCCCGCGAGTCACCAAGCAGCGCCGCCGTCCCCAGCGCCGCAAGCACCGGCAGAGGCCGCATGCGGTAGTGGTGGCGCAGCAGCAACAGCAGGGCCTGCCGCGCCTGCGCCTGCACGCCCGCGTCCCCCCCCGCCGCCGCCCCCACCGCCAGCAGGTGCCACAGCACGTCTGCCGGGGCTGCAGCCGCCGCGCCGCCGCCGCTGCCGCGGTGGTCGTCGAGCGCCAGCGACAGTGGGCGGTGCGCGGACGAGCCGTCTCCATCGGCGTCACCGCCGCCAGTGTGCTGCTGCTGGGGGGAAAGGTGGGGGATGACGTCGCACAGCAGGCGCAGCCGCCGCTCTGCGCCCGCGCCCGTGGCCCCCAGCCTCATGGCCATTCGCGCAGCGACGGCGGCCAGGGCGGGTGCTGCTGCGGCGTTGTTGTTGTCGGCACTGTCATCGCTGCTGTCGCCGGAGTGGGGGTCAGAGGTGCCATTGCCGTGGCCGTTCATGGCACGGGGGGTGGGGGGGGCAGCGGGGGGCATGTTGTGGTGCAGGCGGAAGGGGTTGTGGACCTTTATGTGCCGGGCAAAAATGGTCTGGAATGGCATAAGCATGGGGGGGCACTCGGTGAGGCATGTGGCTGCAGCTGTGGCATGCATGAGTGACAGGGTGCCGGCTTAACAGTGGTGCTGCCGGTGGTGCGGTGCAGCAGGCATCGGTGAAGTGGCAGCGACGTTATGGAATGGCATATATACGATGACTCGTGAGGCATGTGGCTGCGGCATGCATGAGTGACAGGGTGCCTGCTTAACAGTGGTGCTGCCGGTGGTGCGTTGCAGCAGGCGTCGGTGGAGTGGCAGCGATGCGCACGAGCAAGCAGGCCGCACTCGCCTGGGCGCTGGGAGTGCCGGCTGGCGTGCGCGCCATGGCTGGTGGCTGCCGGAAACACACAGGAGACGGGGGGGGGGGGGGGGGGGGGGGGAATGGTGAGATTACGTGCAACAGCGGCAGCACATGCACTATGTACCTCTGTGGTACGTAGCATACACGTCATCGCTCCTAACTGTCAACTCATACACTACAGAAGCACAAACTTGCATGTGTACCTACTTGTCGTGGGGGGGGCAATGGCTAGGCAGCACAATTCCAGCTGCCGGCACAGCAGCTCACATGATTCCATACAACATACGCACATGTGCATGCATACTTCGGTATGCTTCAGTACTACTTCGCAGGAATGTGTTTGCTGCCACGTTGCCCTGGCATGCCGGCCACACACACACCTGCAGGCCGTGTTGGTACGCCTTCTTGAGGCGCGGCGCGGGCAGGTTGTCGTCCAGCGCCTGCAGCGCACAGCGGGGGAGGGGGTTTGTAATACTTCGTCAAAGTACGGTATACCATTTGTTATGGGTATTAAGTACTATTAACCCTTTGGGGGACCAGCCACCAGCTTCCAGTATCACAAGTACTTGGCAGCGGGCCAGCCTACTGGTCGCACAACATGCCATAGGGAAAGCCACACGGGGAGTGGCGGCAAGGCGAGAGCCCCATGTTTCGCTAAGCAGCATGTTGAGCACAACATTTTGTTCATCCGCAGGTGCCGACGAGAGCGCGGTTGTGGTTGGTAGCAGCGCTGCAGCAAGTGCTTCGAGCGTTAGCCGGCTCGGGCAGCAGCCAGCGGACAGCGCAGCTTGCGTCTCTCCTCTCTCTGACAGCCCTGCCTTTACAGGCGCCTTTGGCAGCAGCGCGCGGTTCGGTATTGTTTTTACCCTTCATGTCCAGATAAAAAATGCATAACAACAAGTCGAGATAAATAAATGAACAAAAATCGCGGCGGCGGCGGCGGCACCGACCTGGCACAGCGCGTAGAGCTTGGCCTCCAGCACGTCGAAGCGGCTGTCGTCCAGGACGCACTTGAGCTTAATAGGGCACACGCGGCTGCCCTGCTCACAGCGCACGCCGCGTGACAACAGGGCGCGTGGTTGCAGCGGCGGCGGAGCGTGGGGACGGTATCAGGGCGCTGCAGCATTGCGGTGCGGAGTCGCACACGCCTGCGTCGCTGACACACGGGAACGCTGCAACCGCCAAGGCGGACAGTGGCTGTGTGCGCCTGAGAGGTGCCGTGCGTGCAGCTGGCAAGCGCTGGCACGCGCACAGCCGGCAGCGCTGGCACACGGGAATGCTTCTACCAACACGGCGGCCAGGGGCCAGGCGGTGCACAGGCACTGAGAGGCGCCGTGCCCGCACGACCACACTCCTGCCCGGGGCGCGATGGCCGCACGCACACCGCTCCCAGTGCGCGCATGGACAGACAGAGACACAGAAAACCACTGCATAAACCTGGCGACGGTGATGCGCTGTGCCGCCGAGCAGTGCGGCGTGAGACCGCCCCAGCTGATTGCTTCTTCTTGCCAGCTTTTGCTAACTTCAGTGGCTGTTCCCATTGATTCGAAAAGTCCACGCAATCACCTCTTCGTCCGTGAATATGTCCTTGAGCGCGCGGTACGCGTTGCACTTGCGCAGGTGGCGCGCGGACCTCTCGCCATCCGACGCGGCCTCCTGCGGACCCAAACAACACAGTGCATCGAAAAAGGGCAGAGGAGCGGCTGATGTAGCATGCGGGTGCGGCGGCGCGCAGGCACTCGGCGCGCCGGAGCGCCGCTGACGCTGGCAGTGCGTTGAAGGGGGGGCTGGCCATGTGCAAAAGCACCCACAGGGAGCAACAGAGGGCAGAATGGCGAGGATGGAAAGCCTGCGCCAGACGCAGCTGTGGTAACGCGGCTGCAGTGCTGCACCAAAACCTCATTCCCAAAAGAGCGGTGGTGCCAGCATCCAAGGGCGCGAAACCTCACACACTGCGCCAACACTTCAACTGCGCGTCTCTGCGTTGCGAGCGGGTGGTGTGGCGCCGCGTGGCGGTTTCGGCGCACCTCTGGCACTTGCATGACCGCCTTGAGAGCGTTGAAGTATGCCTTGGGCTGCACCTTGTCGCTGTGCACCTGCACAAACCAAAAAGCAAAGAGTGCATGGCACAGACCAATCCACAGGGCAGCGGGCAGCGACAGTGTGCATGTCACACAAAAGCTATCTGTTTCTAACCCTTACCCTGACCCTAACCTAACCCTTACCCTAACCCTAACCGTTTCAAACTTGACTCACTTCTGTTTCGTGCCATGTTGCATGGCGTAGCACGCCCCGGCATGACAGGCGCATTCCCAACTTGCGGCGCACGCAGCGCGTGCACATGCACGCCACCCCAGGTGGTGGGCACACAGGGCTGACCACTTGCAACCTCACACGCACTGCAGAAAGATGTAAACCCCTGCCGCCGGCGTCTGTCCGCCAGCCAATTAGGGGTCTCTAGTCTGCTGAGCAGCTGCCGCCGTGCCGCCGAGCAGCCACGCTACGCAGACATGGGGGCAGACGCACCCTCATACAAAACGCACTTGACAAAACAGCAAAAGAAATAAATGGGTGTGGCTAGTTTAACAATTATTTTCGAGGTACTCAAGTGCAAATGATGTTTAATGCTGCATTTTTGGCGGTCAAGTTCTAAAAAGAACAGCGCCAGGCGGCCGCGGCGACACACCTGGGTCATCTCGCCGCCAGCGTAGTCGCCGCGGAGCCGGCGCCGCACGAGCATGAGCGGCGACTCCTTCGCTAGGACTACTCTGCTGAGCAGCTGCGCCGAGCAGCACGGCGGTGATAGCAGCACCCATATATACTGGTATACTCAGGTGTGGTACTAAAAGTCATGTTCGAACATGAGAAGACGTGATCATTAGGGGGATTGCCTCGTGTTTGTTTACGCACTACTTGAGCAGGAGTATTGCATTTCGGGTGACATAATTCATCCATTCCGATAATTGTACGGCTTCGGGCGGCCGCGGCGGCGCACCTGCGTCATCTCGCCGCCGGCGTAGTCGCCGCGGAGCCGGCGCCGCACGAGCATGAGCGGCGACTGCTTCGCCAGCAGCAGCTGCGCGCGCGAAAGCCGGGGAGGGGGAGGCAGCATGGCATTGGCTGCACAGTCAGCGTGGACAACAGGTCGTGCTGGTGCAAGACGGTGCACACAACGTGCTGAACTTTGGTGTTGACTGGGGCTGTGGGTGTGGAGTGGGCGGCAGGGCACCCGGCGCACGCGCAAGGCAAGGCGCGTTGATGTGTGCCACCGCGGGTGGCGTGCCGCCGGCCAACGCTGGTCTGGCAGCAACTGTGTGCTTGCATGCAATGTAGCACATGATTTTTGCCCAAATAAGTGCATGTGTGTGCAGTCGGTGCGCAGCGCGCAGTGGCAGTGGCGGGAGGGTCACCCCACAACAAACCTGGCACTCAAACCACGACACAATGCCCAGCTCGGCCGCCGGCATGGACTTGTGCTGCACGAGTAGTGCAGAAGCGGCAGGCGCAGCAGCAGGGCGGAGGTCTGGCGTGATAATGGCACGGAACATGAATTGAGGTGGTTAGGAGCCTAAGTACTTAAGTATATACTTCTGAAGTAGTAGTATATATTAAGCATGACAAAGAAGCAACTTCTGACGGCGCATCTTTCGAACAAAATCTGTGTCGAAGAGTCCAGCCAGGTGATTGTTCAATTTCATCCCATCTAGCACGAATTATATGATAAACAAGAAAGAGCGGTCCGCACCAGCAACGGCGCCCATGCACATAGGAGCGACGCTCCTGCGCACGCAATGCCGGCACGTGCCCACGCTGGCGGTGAGATGTTTGATGGCTTGTAAATCCCCCTGCTCAGTGTGCTCGTATATCTGCCTTCGTGCTGCAATGCCTCCCCTTGCGCGCACAGCAAATGCACAGCAGATGTGTGGTAGTGAGTGTGTAGTTGCGCCAAGCGGTGCATGGCGCGGCACCCTGCTCATAGCGCCGTGGGCAAAGCGGGGGTCGTTGGCGCCGACGCACCAGCCTGTCCAGGTAGTTTTTGATGTCGTTGAAGTAGTCCAGCATGTCATCGCCCCTGTCCTCAATGGCTTTGGCCTGCAACGGCGGGGCGGCCAACCCAGCAGCGGCAATTGCTTAGCACCACTGCCGCACTTGAGCAGAGGCAGCAGCGGCAGCCGTCAGAGATGGGCACGTTGTAGCGGTGCGGAGGTGGCTGGTGACTGTGGCGGTCGGTCACCCTAGGGCTAGGGCTAGGCAGAGTGAGGCAGCGGTGGAGGGGGGTACCAGCGTAGGGCACTGCCCCCGCATTGCAAGGGGTGCCTCCACTATGCAGGCATGGCTGCTAACCGCTTTAGGTTCCCGGGGTGTGCAGGTGTAGCCAACCCTAGCCCTAACCCTAGGCGCAGCCCAGCCCTAGGTAAGCAACAGGTGGGAGAGGGGACAGCAGAGGGTGACACCCCACTGTTGCAGAGGGTGTTCCAGGGTAAGGTCATCGCTTCTAACGGCTTTGGTTGCCGGCGCTGTGCAGTCGCACCGCGGTCAAGCCCTAGCCCTAGCTAAACCCTACGCGGGAACACCAAAAGGCGGGAAAAATGCTAGGCGGGAACGCTCACCGTGTCGCTGGTGCAGTGCACCAGCCTGGCGATGTCCAGGCGCGCTTCCAGGGGGCCGCCCTGCGGATCGAAGGTGTAGCTCTGCGGGTGGCGGGAGGCCAGCGTGGCGGCGGCGAACAGAGGTGTCATGGCAGGCCTAGGGTTACATGAGTGGCAGTTAGGGTTGATGGCGAACGGGAGGAGATCACAGCAGTGGGCACCCTACGCAGGAGCACAGGGGGGGATTTGGAGAAGCAGTTGCTGGTGCGCGTACCTGCGCCGACAGGTGGGCAGTGTGCCCAGCCTCATGCCTGTGCAGCCTTGCGAGCGGCACGTGTGTGTGTTGCAGGCTACGGTTTACGCGGGAAAACACCTACCAGGTAGAGTCTCGAGGCAAGGGCACATGCTGAGGCTGTGTCCTTCTGCTGTATGCCCCAGTGGCACAGGAAGTCCAGCAGATCGCCCCAGAAGGCGCCGTCGTCACCCATGCTGGTGTCTCAGCAGGTGCTGCGCAGCACTGCCTCCCGTCGCGGTGCTTGCACAGGTCTGCAACAACCTTGCTGAGCTCGTGAGCTTGCACTGAGCTCAGCAGCATCATGCGCACTCCCGGAACAGCGCTGCACGTATCGATCCAAGCCTCGACGCCAGCACCACCAGCAGTGTGTGCTGGCTGGCGGTGACCACTTGCGAGAGCCGGGTGCTCAACCATGCTGGCAGCCACCAGCGGAGCCGCCCTTCGGGGCCTCTGCTCTCCGCAGCTGAGGCGCGCAGCCCCCGCCCTGGTGCAGCAAGCTCTGACGGCGCAGCAGCAACACCGCTGCATGTCCTCGTACTCCTTCAGCTCCGCCTCCTTCGAAGACCAGTGGCCCATCACCGTGGCCAACACCGTGCTGAACGTGTGCCCGCAGGTGCGCAGGCAGCAGCTAAGGAGCACGATTGCACGATTGAAGCTGCGCGTGCTCTACAGCTTTCTGCGTCGAATATTGAAGTGCACAGTCCGTAACTGGATCATCGCCTCCGGAAGCTGAGGCAGTGCTGTTGCGGCCAGCTGTGTACGTGAGACGCTGGCTTGGCTGGTGCTTCCACTGCCATCGCCATGCTGCCCGCATGCTCAATCCCGGCACTTACACAGAAACGTGCTGGCCAGGCCACTTCAAGTAATAGGAATCACGTGACGCGTCGTCGTGAAAGCTTGCAACTGCGAATGACTGAACCCCCCCCCGTGCCCTTTTCCCACATGGGTCCGTGCTTCAGGGAGAGCGCATGGTGGTGGAGCGCCTCGGCAAGCTGCAGCGCGTCGAGGAGAGCGGCTGGTTTCTGGCGGTGCCGGTCATCGACAAGATCGCGTACCGGGTCGACATGAGGGAGAGGACCATCGCCATCAACCCGCAGAGCGCCATCACCAAGGACAACGTCAGCGTGCAGGTGAGCGCGCGTTTACATGCGCACACGGCATGTGCACACAACCTGTGCTGCACCCAAGATTGTTTTTGTGCACAAAAAGCCGGTGATGCTGCCACAACTGGCTTCAAGACTGCCTTTGTGCACTGGTGGTGAGTGGCGTCTAGGTGTCATTTTTTTTTGTAAGCTTATTTACTGTTTGTGGACGCAGCAAAGTACACCATGCCGCAGTATTTAAGTCCTGCTGAGTGGCGCACTGCCTGCCTGCCGCAGCCAGCATGACTGGTGAGGCATCAGAAACAGAAATGCTGTACCCCCACCCGGATAGGATCGGACAAAGGTCACCAAACATCTGCATGTATATATACTTAACACATACAGCACCAGCTGGCACCTTCGAAACAGGCCAGGCATCTCGAGCTGCTCCCGCGCCGCAGACCTCTCCCCGCATGTTCTCCGCACACTGTTCCCCTTACCACAGCGGCCGCACACACACACAACCCCCACAGACTCACACACCATACACACAAGTAAGCCCTGTCGCGAATTGTACTCTCCGTCATCCCTAGCCCTCAAGGACATTGACCGGCGTGTGTAGGTGCGGGGGCTGTCTGGTGTTCTCACCAGGTGGACAAATCACCCCACAGGGCTTCCGCCCGGCGTTGTTGCCCCAGCCACGGCAGTACCTGGGCTTGCAACCCTCTTAGGTTTCTTTCACAATATGCCACACCCACCCACTCTTTTGCCGCGCGCGCAGGTCAGCGGCAACCTGTATGTCCAGTTTGTGGACGCGGAGCGCGCGGCGTACGGCTCCAAGAACCCCCTCTACAGCGTGCGGCAGTTTGCGCAGTCGAGCATGCGCAGCGCGCTCGGCGAGCTCGAGCTGGACGAAATTCTGCACGCGCGCGCCAAGCTCAACAAGATGATCGGCGCCGCCGTGCAGGACGCCGCCATGGCGTGGGGCCTGCAGGTCAAGCGGTGCGTGCCCCCCCCCCCGCCCCCCTCGCCTCTTTTTCCGCGCTGCTGCTGCCACTGGTGCCGCTGGTGCTGCTGCTGACACTGGTGCCGCTGGTGCTGCTGCTGGTGGTGGTGGTGCCTCTGATGATGCTGATGCTGATGCTGCTGATGCTGCTGCTGCTGCTGTCTCTGCTGTGGCAGCTGCTACTGCTGCTGGTGCTGCCGCTGCTGCTGCTGCTTCCGTTGCTGCTTCTGCCCACGCGCGCGCTATTGCTGAGCACTGTCCCGCCTGCTGCCGAGCAAGCACGCCGCTGCTGCTGCTGCCGCTGCCACTGCTGCTTCCACCTCTGCTGAGCATACGCGCCACTGCTGAGCAGCACTGCCCACCGCCGCTGCCGCCACGCAGGTATGAGATTACGGAGATCACCCCCGACACGCAGATAAGTGAGGCCATGGACAAGCAGGCGGCGGCGGAGCGCGTGCGGCGCGAGCGCGTGCTCACGGCGGAGGGAGAGAAGCGCGCCGCGCAGCTGCAGTCGGAGGGCGTCAAGCTGCAGCTCATCAACGAGTCCGAGGGTGAGCGGGCGGAGGGGTGTTGGCGGCTACAGAACTGTTACCGTAAATGAAATACATGAAATAGATGAATGCGGAAATCTAAATCTTTTAAACGTTTGTTTGTATGCACATCACAGCTAGTAGATATCCCAAATTTTGCATGCATGCTCACAAAAGCGCGCCGTGCAGCCGCGCTCGGTGGGCGTCAAGCTGCAGCTCATCAACGAGTCCGAGAGTGAGCGGGGTGTTAGCAGTCACTGTGCCGTAATTATTGGTGTACAAGGCACCCCCTTAGGATAGCACCCACCCTCCAAACAAAAACCCCTGGTATCAGCAACGGCCGACGCTCGGCGACACAGCCGGGGGGTGTTGTCCACCTACATTTCCCGGTAGTCAGGGCAGAACAGTTGTTGCACAGCAGCAGCAGGCGGCGACGGCGGTAGCTGCGGCTGCGGTGGCGGTGGCGGCGGCTGCGGCGGCCGCTGCGGCGGTGGCGGCGGTGGCTGGCGCTGCTGGCGGCGGCGGCTTGCATGGCGCGTTGCATAGTGGGAATTGCAGCCGGCGCAATTGCTATGCGATTGCTATGCGCAAGCACACTGAAGTAGGTACTGTAGTGCCGTTTAGTGCCTATTTGACTCCCTCCTCCTTTCCAGTCCAAACTCGAGTTTTGGAGTCCCAATCTCAGCGTATAGTGCAACAGCGTCAAGTACTACTAGTAGGTGGTAGTGTTTGAACAGGTTGGATGTACTCCGTGAGGCACGCTTCACCTGTTCCCTCACGAATCCACCTTTTGCAGTGGGTGAGTTGCAGCCTCCACTTGCAACTTCCTTTCCAGTTTAAAGTGGACAGAAGGTAAGTAGACGGCAGCATATTGGCCTGGCACCCTTTCTAGTGTAAAACGCGCATGCCACATCTCCTGGTGCTGGTCCACCGTGGGTGACCCTCCCAGCAGCAGGATGAGCATGGGTGCGCATTGTGCACAGGGCAGTGGTGAGCCTTGGAAATCAGTGTTCCAGCGGCACATATGCAGCCCCCACTTGAACGCACCACATCTCTATGATGGAATCCGCGCTTCGGTAGGTGCGAGACTTGACTGCCCTGAGTAGGCGCAAGTCTTTGCTTTGTGCACCCCTTGCACGGGTCCGCCCAGGGTGACGGCCCCTACCGGTGCGGAGACCTAGAGTTTATCGGCTCCTAGATTGAGTTTTCATATGCTGAGCCGCCGCTGACACGAGTGCGCTGCCAGGGGGGGGGGCACCTGCACGTTGCCAAGTACCTGTGCACGGACACAGCGCTGGAGGTTTCAGGAGCAGCCGTGACATGTACTACATTTGCTTTGTTCACCCCCTTGTACGGGTCCACCCCAGGGTGACGCCCCCTACCGGCGGGAAGCCTAGAGTTCATCGCTCCTAGGTGAGTTGCCACATGTTCAGAACGGTGGCTTCGTTGGTGTGGCAATGTGTTTCTCCGTGTGCTGACAGACGCTGGTCGTGGCATGCCCCTCTTCCGCGCGCAGGTCACCTGGTCAAGGTGCAGAACGAGGCGCGCGCCGCCAAGGACAAAATAGGTGAGCACAGCAGCAGCAGTCCCGCCCACGCGCACACGCTCGGCGTTAGGGTTAGGCGTGTGCATGCATGTTTAGGGTTAGCAAACACTGCCGGGCATGTGCCATGGCCACCAGCGTGCCGGCATGCATGGCATAGGCTCTTGCACGCCCACAAGTGCAACTAAATACAACTGCAGGGGCCCTCGAGGAGGGCGAGAAATGTCACCCACTTGTTATCTCCCGCCTTTTTTGTATTTTGTTGGCAGTGCTGGAGGCGGAGGGTCACGCGCAGGCGGTGCTGCTGGCGGCCAAGTCCCAGGCGCAGGCGCTGGAGATGGTCGCTGAAGCACTGAGCAAGGAGGGCGGCGAGGCGGCGGCTCAGCTGGCGGTGGCGCGCCAGGTGAGGCCTCTCTTCCCACACACGCTCGGACTACCGAGAGTCACCAACCCTTGACGTTGGAACCGTTTCAAGCATCATGCATGCACGCAGTAGGCCACCTGCCAATGTGGGCCCACTCCATACTCTCCGGCCAGTATGGTGCGCCTCAGAACCTTGAAATTGACACACCTGGAACATCCTCACCGTGTTTCAGTTGGCTCACTTGTCAGCGCCTGCCCTGCTCGCCCACCGCCCGCCCCCCCCCTGCCCCCCCCCCCGCCCCC
>JAULBY010033871.1:0-14958 GCA_032358315.1 Ophiocytium majus | reverse complement strand
CAGTGACAGATGTTGCTTGCTGTCAGTAGCACGTGCTGAAACCAATAGGGAAAATACTTATGGAACTAATGGTAGTACTATGTCCAACACCCCTGGGATGGCAGCAGCAGGCTGCACCATATCAAAACACCAATACCGGCGCCAAACCCCCCCACCGCCTTTTCAAATGTGGCGTTGTTCAACACAGCTCATGTACACCACTAGGCGCCCGTGCTCGTGAAAATGCCCTCACCTTTGTGTTATCAACACCCCCGTGATGGGAGCGGCGTGCTCCTCCGCCAGCACTGCATCGAAAATTTTCTCGTGCAAGGACACCACCGCAGCGGAGTCCATGCCCCCAGGCAAACAGGACACCAGCAGCAGCCTCGTCAGGCTGGAGCGCCCCGCCCCCACGCTGCCTCCCGGTGCCGCCCCGTGCGCCACCGCCAGCTGTTGGGCCGCCAGCTGCTGCGCCTGCTGCTCCTGCCTGCAGTCCAGCACTTGCAGGTAGTTGGGGCCGAGCTTTACTGGCTCCACGACGGACGCCACGCCGGAGCGGCCTGTGTCAGGAGGGTTGTTGACGGACGCCTTGGGGGCGTTCATGGTGCGGCGTGGTGCCTGGCCCTGCGGCCACTGCTACTGCCGCAGATGCTGTGTCGGTTGGTTTTTTACTTCAAGTGTGCTGCTGGTGGTCGGAAAGCGGGAGCAGGCACACGCAGTCGCACCGCGTTCCCGGCCCGCTTCTGAGTAAGAGAGGGAAGAAGACAGGAGGCGATGCTGTTGGCGATGCTGCTGCTTGTTGCGCTGGTGCCTCTGCTTGGGCCTCTGGGTACCGGTCTCAAGGCTTTCACAGTTACATTTCGAACGCAACTTCCCGGGTCGTCCAAAAAAAATTCCTGCTGAGCACAGCTGTTTGGCATGTTGCTGTGCGGCGCGTGTGGCGCAGCCAGCCGTGCAGGTTTTAGACCAGGGACCTAGGGGCAGGACTGGCGAGGGCGCTCTCAAAATGGTGAGTGGAAGGCGAGACATGGCAGGCAGCGCTGCCGCTAGCTCGCGGCGCTCTGTACAGGGCCGTGGACGCGCACTGGTTGGGTCAGAACTTGCGGCTGCGGACGCTGGCTGGCGCAGCTGCTGTCCACTGCTGCTGCTGCGTGGCTGTGCGGGTGCCAGCGCCGGTCACCCTGACGTGAGGCAGAGGCAGCTGGAGCGGAGGGAGGAGAGCGGCTAGAGGGCGTGGCTGCAGCGGCGGGACGGATGGGACAGTGTGTGGTGACACAGCAGCAGCAGCAGCAGCAGCCCTTCTAAGTAGTAGCAGCAGCGGTGGCAAGGGGCGGTAGTGGCACCTTGTCGATGGCGTGCGCACCAGCATAGCAGATATCAGTTAGACGCCAAGCTCAGCGTGTCATTATTGCACGGTGGGAGCTACTAGGCACCTGGTGAGTTTGCACAAGGGCATCGCAGAAAATGGTAGCAGGACCGCCACTGGCGCTGCTGAGCCCCATCATCAGAAAGCATGGCATGATGGCGCTGCCTGTACATTATGCGGTTGGTGCATAATGGCAGCCGCACAATCGCATGTAGAGTGCCAAGCAGAGCCATGCCTGCTGCTGGGCAGCCAGCAGCTGGCTGCTGCTGGCGGCGTGCAACCCGCGCCAGCAATGGTGACCAGCAGCCAGAGCAGCACAGTGGCTGACCGCCGCTTGCTGGTGTTGGCTGGTGCTGCCTCCTGGCTCGCAGTAGGAGTGGGTGCCGCTGCTGTGCTGACGGCCAAAAAAAGGACAAATCTTTGGTGCACCGTGCTGCCAGCAAGTGCGCAGCAAGGTGCAGCCAACAGCGGCCATTCGCAGTGCAGTTTGGTCATGACCGACACTCTAGCATGCACAGTGCTGGCACCGGCGGCCGCAGCAGATCTAGCCCTGGTGATGCGCATGAGCAGCTGTAGCGGCTGCGGTGGCAGCAGTAGCGAGCAGCCCTTGCAGCAAGTCTGCTGCCACAGCGCCTGATGTAGGCGATTGCAGCAACCCTCACGGCCGACTGTAGCCGCGGCGCCAGCGGCAGCGCCGCTCCGCTGCTACTCCAGGACTCCGGTTGGCGTGCGCTATTGCACAGCGTAGCGCACTGTATCGAGGGGCCAGCGGCTGTGCGGCTGTAGCGGGCGGCAGGGGACAGGGGGCACTCTGCACACGACCGCTGTCCGAGCCTGGCACCAGCAGCGCAGGCGCGTCCGTCAGCATTGCGTGCGGCGGGCAGGGCGACTCAGCCGCTGCCGCCGCTGGTGTTATCTACTGGCGTATTGTCTGTACACGCGTTTTCTATATAAACATGTCATATAAATATACTACGTCAGTCATGGCGCCTGCCGGCGGCCGGCCGCAAGCAGCAGCACGCCGCGGCCCCCACACCACTCCAGCCACCGCCCCCCCCCTGCCCGCAGCGCCCAAAATGCCGCCACCGCCTTGACAGCGCCGCACCCCTTATTGATACACACACGCGCCACCAGCCTGTGACGGCGGCCGCCGCCGCCGCCCCCTGGCGCGATCTACCCACCCCGGTGCTGACCGCTCCCTTGCTCACGTGCCCCCGGGCGCCGCCGCCGCCACCGCCACCACTTCAACTTCAACTCCTGCTATAAACTTCAACTTCTGCTGTCCACTCCAACTCCTGCTGTCCACTACAACTCCTGCTTTCAACTTCAACTCCTGCTGTCAACTTCAACTCCCGCTGGGCGCAGGCGGAGAAATCGGCGAACGTGATGCGGGACCTGCACGTGGAGAAGCTGGTCCTCAACTGCTGCGTGGGCGAGTCGGGCGACCGCCTCACGCGCGCGGCCAAGGTGCTGGAGCAGCTCACGGGGCAGACGCCCGTTTTCTCCAAGGCGCGCTACACGCTGCGCTCGTTCGGGATCCGCCGTAACGAGAAGATTGCCGTGCACGTGACCGTGCGCGGCGAGAAGGCGCTGGAGATCCTGGAGCGCGGCCTCAAGGTGAGGATGCTGCTGAGCAAGCTGTGTGGTACTTGAAGTTGAAGTTGAACTGGTGCATCCGCCGTAACGAGAAGATTGCCGTGCACATGACCGTGCGCGGCGAGAAGGCGCTGGAGATCCTGGAGCGTGGCCTCAAGGCGAGGTGCTGCTGAGCACTCACACGCCAATTCTTTGGTATATACAGTCTATATCCATACACACTTCAAAAGTATACGTCAAAGAACTTCTAACTTTTTACATTGTACGTCCTTGAAGATTTTGTAAAGTGTTGCTGCTGAGTACCCGTGTGCGGCAAGAAGGCGCTGGTGTTTCTGGAGCGCCGCCTGATGGTGAGTGCTGCTGAGAGCACACACATGCCCTCTCTGTTATACCTCAGTATGAAGTATGTACTTCCAACTACTTCGTGAGTACATGCATTTCTGAGGTACTACGTAGTACTTCTTGAAGTACTGCCTCTGAAGTGTATTGTCAAGCTGCTAAGCACAGGGTGTGGTAATGGGAGTTGCTGCTGAGCAGCAGAGTGACCGTGGCTGAGCACGAGCGATAAGGCGCTTGACATGGTGCACAGTGTACGAAACACACATATGTACTACTAGTAGTATACAGTAAGTTCATATTTGGAAGGATGTTGAAGTGCAAAGTGAGCGAAGTATAGTGTCCCAAGAAGTACATGCTTCTGAAGTGCAACACTAGTAGGGCACACGTACATGTACATACTTCTGCCATGTACTTCATAGTACATGTATCGTGTATACTACAAAGTACACTGTATATGGAATAAAAGAACCTCTCCAGCTTGAAAAACCGTCACGGTCTAACGGCCACCAGGTTTTGTCTGGTGTGGCGGGGGTACATACCGGGGTACACTACTGTAACGGCGCTGCAATTGTTGCAGAGAGCTCCCCCCAGCGGCAGCTGCATGGCAGTGTGATGACCACCGTTTCTGCTGTCCGTGTGTGAAGGGGCAGAAATTGGGTGTACTATCATAAGCTTACCTGTTAACAGCGGCTCTTGATCTTGAAATTGTAGAGGGTGGGGAGTTCGCGTATACTTCAAGTTATGGTGCGGGGCATGTAACGCTTGCGTGCGTGCACGACGAGTTTGGCTTCGACCCAAACTCGGTAGCCGATGTAGAGAAAAGCTTGGATTTGGAAGAGATTTGAGCATGTACCTCAAGCCCTATAACATATTCCCATTTTCCAGTATTGCTGGTGATACACATACTACGTAGTATTATTAATTTTATGGTTAGCTTGCGTGCGTGGCCCACAAGCGCCAAAAAAAATATTCTCCACAAGCAGCGTTGCGTACCATGGGGGTCCTGCAGTGGTGGCGGTACTGGGGGCTGAACGGCACGGCAGCATTCGCTCACGGAATTGACGTTAGTGCCACCTTCCGGCTGGCCAACGGTAGAGTGCACTCACATTTTTGTGCGGGGTAATGGCAATGGCACCGCCCCTAGCACGCCGCACTGAAGCAAGACCCGCACCAACTTAAACTTCCACAGTCAATTTCCAACGTCGTCAGACCTGTAGTTGAAGTTATAAGGCTGAATCAAATAGGGCGCTCTGTACTGTTTGTACAGGGTCATGTGGAGTGTGGCAGGTCTCTGGACCCCGCATCAAACCGCATGCCGCACTAAATCAAAGCGCGCTAAATCGCGAGTGCACTGTAGTGCTTGATGGTGTCAGCGCATATGTACACGAGCCCAGGCCGCTGTGCTGCAGCCGTTGGAGAGAGTGTCCCAAGCGGCAGCTGCGTGGCGACTGTCACACAGCGGCTGCGGGCCTCACGGGCGCTGCACTCGCACAAAGCACCTTGTGCCGCCGCTATGCGACAGGCTTTATTGCTGCTGCTGCTGCTGCTGCTGCTGCTGTTGCTGCCTGGCCACGCTTTCATGGCCTGTCACTGCTGCTGCTGCTGCTGCTGAGCACTGCTGCTGCTGCTGCTGAGCACTGCTGTCTGGCCACATTTCCATGGGCTGTCACTGCTGCTGCTGCTGAGCACTGCCCAGTACGGTAGTCTTATTGGTTTGCACTTGCGGGTGCGCAAGAACCCAGGGCGCAGTCATGGTTGTATATAGCACGTAGCAGTGAAGTGGCCATGCACATATAAGTGGCCATTCATATTGACCTGTATAGACAGCCACACCTATGCGCTGTCAACACCGGAAAGCGTGGGAAGCAGTAATACCTGCTCCGTGGCACTTCTGCTGCTGAGCACCGCTACTGCCGCCGCGTGCCGCTGAGCACTGCCGCCGCTGCTGCCGCTGCTACTGCTGCCGCTGCCGCTGCTGCCGCTGCCGCTGCTGCTGCTGCTGCTTCTGCTGAGCAGGTGAAGGAGTACGAGCTGCAGCGCGCCAACTTCTCCGCTACCGGCAACTTTGGCTTTGGCATCACGGAGCACATTGACCTGGGCATCAAGTACGACCCCTCCACCGGTGAGTCGTGATGGGTCAGGGCTCATAGCGTAATTTACATGGTTTAAAAATGTGGCGTATTTTCAATACTTTGGAAGTGTACGCCCAAAAATTTGATATACGGCGTATATCATGCAGTATACTTGAACTATGCCGTACAATTACGTCTGGCAGTCCTACTACTAGTACATTATACGCCAGATTTACGTTATCATAACGTCGTTATGGCGTGTAATGGAAATAAGTGGGTTTCTCACATGCATCGACGGCATGAAATTAACATACATATTTGCCAATTTCATGTGCCTGGACTCACGCCCAATGCATCTACTGGCATGAATTTCTACGTTGTGCTCGGGCGCCCCGCCAACCGCGTCGCATTTTCCCTGTGCTTGTCATTAAAGAAAAATTCATGTATGAGAATGTATGTAAAGAATTCATTGATTTTATGCGTGAATAACCATGTACATGAATTTCATGCGCGTGAACTCACTGGCAGGCATCTACGGCATGGACTTCTACGCCGTGCTCGGGCGCCCCGGCAACCATACAATTTTTCCCTGTGAAACGTGAAACATGTACACCGGTATGAATGGTTATGTGTGAATTAACGCGCGTGTGAACTCCATGGTGCCTGAACACACAGGCATCTACGGCATGGACTTCTACGTCGTGCTCGGGCGCCCCGGCAACCGCGTCGCGCGCCGGAAGCGCGCGCCGTGCCGCATCGGCGCGGGCCACAAGGTGACCAAGGACGATGCCATCAAGTGGTTCCAGACCAAGTTTGAGGGTATCGTGCTCGGAAACTAGGCGGGAGGCCACCACTGCCGCCCGCCCCCCCCTCGCAACCACAACAGCCGTCCTGCTTCAAAAACGCCTCGCGGTGTGTCGCGCCTTGTGTCTGTGCGGCTGGCTGCCTTGTTTGTCTGCTGTGCTGTGTGTTGGCGGGGGGCGGCGGGGATTTATTTGCGTTACGGGCATGCAAGGGCCTGTGCCATGCAATCCAGCATACGTGCAGCAATGGGACATGCCCGGCAGCATACGCACATACGAAGTACTCTTGTCAAACTCCGCTTAGGGCGCGGAAAGCGCCTTGCACACGGTGCGTGTGACCAGAAAATCACACAGGTAGCGAAAAAGCTGGCAATGCTCAGTACTCTAAGGGAAGCCTGGCATGTTGCCAGAGAAGAAGTACAAATATTACATACTGCACCGTCTGGAACGCAAACCGCAAAACACCATCGCCGCCAGCCAGGCACCACAAACGCCAACCCACACCAGCCAACACCACCATGTCTAGCATAGCACCGAACAGGAGTGCAGTGGCGGGCGCTCAGCGCCCCCTCAAGCAGCGACCGCCTGCACAGAGGTCTGTGGCAGCAGCCCCACCCTTACTGCAGCCCTACCTCATTTTACGCAGTACTACGTAGTCCTACAGAAGTATAGAGGGGCTGCCACCTATGCGCTTGCGCGGCGTGCGCGCGCAGATGCCACTGATGCGCAGCGTGCACATGCCAAAAGGCCTGCCGTCAACTGCACCACCAGCAGGCGCCGGCGTCACAAGCGCACAACAGCACCACACATCGATGACGCTCCCCCCGGAGGTGGTGGCTGTGTTTACAAAATATGTGTGCTTATTGGGGAGAGAGCGGGCTGCGCTGCGCAGCGCAGCGCCTCAACGAAACGCAAAAATGGTACTTCAAGTGCTTGAAGTAGTAAAGGCAGGCGCTGGGGTGCTCAGCAGTAGGTGTGTGCAGCTGCTGCGGCGCCCATGCACGGTGCGTAGCAGCCGTCGCTCCTGCTGCTGCTGCTTGTGTGTTGCGGCAACGTGTGATGCCCCACGCACGTGTGAGGCTCTGCGTGCGTGTGTGCTCAGCAGCAGCAGCAGCAAGTGCGCGCTGGCAACCGCGCCTCCGCGGGGTGTCGTGCCGAGGGCCCGTTGAGCCCCAGCAGCTCAACAGAGCTGTGGTGAAGTGTCAACCCCGTGTTGGCCAATCAAAACCCGCTGCACACCCTCGGCATGCCCTCGCCCCCGCGAGGGCGCAGCGGGGCAGCAGCCCCCCCCGAGAGACTCACGCTGCGGCGCAATGCACGGGCGGCAGCAGCAGGCGTGGTCGTGAGAAAAGAGACCGCATGCAAGTACCGTGGAGCTTTTGAGCACTGTGTATATGGCCGCGCTGAGTGCCGCGCTAGGGGCAGGGCTTGGGAAGGGATTCGACAGCGCGCTCCTTCAGAGTGCGCTAGTGGTGTCATAGCATATACACCGGTACTTACTACTTCTAGAAGTAGTACACGGTGGTAGTTTTATTTATTTGCACTTGTGGGCGCGCAAGAGCCCATGGATGTCATGTATGCCAGCACGGCCACTAGGTGCCAAGGCAAATGCATGGCAAATAATGTGTACGAACAGAGAAATTAGTAGTATATACCTACTTCAAAAGTACACCTCTAAAAGAAGTAGTACTACAGTATTATATCATAGCAAAGGTGGGCTGGCTTAGCCGTGGCATTCACGCTGCAGTGTGCGTCACAAATGCGCGTGCATTTGGACGTTCTGCACTAGGCGGTGCTCTGCAGCTGCACTCAACTAGGGTATAGACTGTGGCATCAGCGCTGCAGCGCGCGCAAAGGATACTTCTTCTACTTCAAATTCATGTCTGTCGAAACTCGTCAGTGGTTCATTGCTAGGCACCAGCCACGCAAAAGAAATAGCTGCAGCAAATACCTTTCTGGTCATGATAACTTGTCTGACCCCATATACACATGCATCTACTTACAGTATAGATGTGGATATTTGCCAAAGGTACTTGATACTTCAGAAGTACACTGTGCTGCATGGCATTTAAAAGGCAGTACTTCTGAAGTACACTTCACAAGTAATTCCCGTTCACTGCAAGCGTGCGCGCGTTGGGCGCTCACCCCCCTTCTTGGGCACCTTGACTCTCCCCTACTGAACCGCATACCGCAGCGAATCAAAACGCGCCAACTCACGAGTGCAGCTTACAATACTTCTGAAGTACTTTAGGTTGAAGGACGCTTCAGAAGTGTGTGCCAGAAGTTCTACGTGCCGGAGGTTTAAAATCATTACTACTACTTTGAAGCATGTGCCAGTACAGTGTGCAGTGTACTCCTACATAGCCACACTACTGTAGTACACTTGAGGTAATGCAAGTGTACCATACACTACAGTGGTATGTGCACATGTGGGCGCTCACCCTTCTTCTTGGGCGCCTTGGCGCTGCTGTCCTCCATCGCCCGCGACAGCCCCAGCATGGCCGTAAACAGCAGCAGCGACAGCTGCCCGCACGCGCAACACCAAGCAAGCAGGCAGAAACAACAACACCATCACCAGCACAAACCATTTCGGATAAGACGAACTAAATTTGGAATACTCATAATGTATATATTTTAAAGTACAGATTAACGTGCGTGCCGCCACATTTACAAGAGTAGTGGTCAGCAGCGCCGGTGAAGCGCAGGTGCTGGCCACAAACAGCAGCAGCGACAGCCGCGCGCCGCCGCGCAACACCCAACACAACACAACACAGCAGCAGCGCATAATGTACGTGTTCGCACGAGTGTAGTGGTCGGCATAGGTGCAGCGCAGGTGAGGCCGCACGCCCAGGGCGGGCGCACACCAGCAACAGCACAGGCGCGCGTCGCCCCCACGCTTCCAAGTGGTGATGGGTCACGGCGTGTAACGTATTTTATACGTCAGACAAAATACGGCGTATTTCTACGCCAGAAAACGCGATATACGGCGTATTTGTCATACAAATACGTTCATCTGTGTACGTTGTAGGGCGTATTTACATACTTCGTTATACGGCGTATAATGCGAAAATTATACGCTGTGACCCATCACTATTTACAGAAAACAACTGTCAGCAGTGTTGTTGAAACGCCGTTGAGGCTGCGCATCCAGGGCGGGCGCACCCGGTGCAACCAGCACTCAGCCGCGCTGTGGGCGGCGCCGGGAGCACATGTGGCTAAGGGCCAGCCAGCGCGCCTTGTAAGAAAACGGCGGCGGCGGGCGTAGCAATTTCAAAACAGTTTCGCACAGCGGTCATGAGTGGGCCCGCAACCTGCTGGGCAACCTCACCAACTCGGCGGCAGCAGCCCCAGCAGTGCAAGATGGAACCGCGTGTTCATCGCGCAGATTCATGGTGCACAGCAGCAGCCTCAGCAGCAGTGCTCAGCGCAGCTGCGGCGGCGGTGGCTGTGCGTCTCTCCGCAGCCGCCGCAGCCGCTGCAACTGGTGCGAATGCGGCGTCCACCACTACGGCTACACAAAATCGTACATTTGCAGACGGTATACGGCGTACTTAAGAAGCATACGTAACGTATATGGCGTATAACGCATTTATACACGGCCCGTAAATATACACTTCTCTGAAGTATACATGTACACCGAGAAACACTTCTGGGTTAAGACGTGTTGCTACCATCATGTCACCAACCACTGCTTATATGGGTTGCAGTTGGTGCTCCTGCCCTGCTTGCACCTCCCATTGCAGTGAGTGACGCAGCATTCATCTTGTTGGGAGTTGAGTGAAAGACTGTGTACCAGAATTACGGAGCTGTGAATTTGTGCACCCCTGCGCTCACCACTATGATCACTGCCAGGCTCAGTGCGGGCTTCCTTGAGATGCCCTCCACGCTCAGCTCGTCGGGTGTCAGAGCGGCAATGACATCTGTCTTGACCTGCACATTGTGCGCCGAAAGGAGAAGTGGCGCAGGGGCATGGAGGCAGTGGCACTACCCATCAGAGCAGTGCTCAGCGGCATGCGCAGCGCCATCAGCAGTGCTCAGCAGCAGCAGTGCCGCCTCCGGAAGTGCTTTGAAGGCAGTTTGGTGTGCCGTCTGTGAGTGGAGCGTTGTTCACAGCTGCGAAACGTGGTGGCGTTTTGCATCAGGAACGCGTTGCAGGAAACACTGAGGCTGCAGTGCTGCCTGTACTGCTGCAGCCTGCGCTCAGGGCAGGCTTCGGGTGGAGCCGGCCGGGTTGCCACGCACGCGCGGACCTTAGCAGGCAGCAGGAGCAAAATGCACACTGTATCTATCTTCTCCGCCGGCTGCGACTAGAGCGGTGGTTTGGGGCGTCGAAGGCGCAGCTGTGCGGTGTTGCCTATTGGGTGTGCTATTGAGCGATGGTGGGGCTTGACAGGTGCATGCAAGCCCTCATCAATCGTCGTACGAACAGTCCAGTCCCCACCATGACTGGTGCAGTGGATGCGTCGACAGGAAAAAAAGTGCAAGTGCTGCAAAGTGCTGCCCGCACCTTGGCGAAGTCGAGCTCCATGGCTGGTGCTGCCGCTCCCTCCCCTTCCGGCAGCAGTGCCCGCAGCGACAGTCGCACTCCTATTTTTGGTGCCACGGCGGGGCCCCCGGTCGAAAGAGGGGTCTGTGTGCTCAGCAGCAGCAAGGACAGAGAGTTGTTTGTACCCCGCCCCCCCCCCCCTGGATCTTGAGGGGATCTAGGCATTCCTGGATGCAGCAGCAGCTGGAGTCGCGGCCGGCGCAGTGGCGGGAGGGGCAGATGGCGGTTCCCACGAGACCCACCATGTTCCGGCAGCTGTGAACCACACAAGCAGGCCCTCCCCCGCCGCTCGAGACTGTTTTCAATAATTGAGTTCCATCCAGCAGCAACATCCGCACAGGATGGAAACACCGGCAGGAGGCGGCGGCGCGCCTCCCCCCGCACCTCCGCCACCTCCACCCCTGCCACCACCCCCCCCTCCTCCTCTAGCCCCCGTCCCCCTTCCGCCGCCACCAGCGGAGCCCGCGGGGGCGGGAGCTGCAGCGGCAGCCGCTGCCGCAGCAGCCTCAGCAGTGCATGACCGCCATTGGGCCTTGGCGGGCCTGGTCATCACCTCCCTGGCGGCTGCCATAGCGGCCTGGAGGCTGCTGGTGGTGCTGAGGCAGGTGTGGAGGTACGGGGGGTGGCGGCGGGTTCTGTCCGAGCCCTTCTCCAAAAATCCCTACGACGACCTGGATGGCGCCCTGCGCACTCCCCAGATGAGTGCGGCGGGGGGAGGCAGCCCCAGCGAGGAGGCGCTGCCGCGCGAGGCGGTCCTGCCCCAGAGGGCCATGTTCCACGTGCTCGTCTTCCTGTGCCTCGCCGTGGAGGTGCCGGTGTACACCTACCACTACGCCACCCTCATGGGGCACGATGTGTCCTTCGAGGTGGGCCGGGACCTGTACGCCCTCCACCTGACGAGCTACCTCCTCTTGTGCGCGGCCTTCTGCATCATCATCATGCTCTGGAGCTCCGTCGCTGTCTTCGAGCCCAGCGCGTGGCTGCTGCTCGCGAACCGCCTGCTGCTCGTCCTCTGCGTCCTCTACTTCCTGGTGACCGCTGTCGCCGTGGCACGCTGCCTGTGCGAGCCCTCATCCTCCCAAGCCTTCTTCACCTCGCTCCCCTTTGTCGCCTTCTGCGCCTTCAGCATAGGCGCGCTCCTCCTCCTCGCGGCCTGCTTCCTAGTCCTCGGCTGCCTGCTGCAGCAGCGCATCTGCCGCGCCCTCGCACCCCCCCCCGCCCCCGCCGCCGCGCCCAGCGACGACTCCGATGTTGAAGTTCCAACTTCAACTCCTCGCACCGCTGTCAACGGCCCGCCCCCCGCCCTCAAGCGCCGCTCCGCGGCGCGCACGGGGCGCCGCTGCTGGCTGTGCGCCTGCTGCTGCTGCGGCTGGTGCTGCTGCGGCGACGGCGGCGGCAGCGGCGGCGCCGTGGTCACGGGCACCGTGCTGCGGCTCAACACCGTGGTGCTGGCGTGCTTTGCGTGCTTCAGCGCGCGGGCGCTGCTGCTCGTGCGCCTGCTGCACCTGGAGACGGCCGGCAATGACGCGCTCGGGTGGACGCGCTGGCAGCAGGAGGTGCTGGTGGAGTGGGTGCCCAACGTGGTGCCGTGCCTGGCGCTGCTGTACCTCATGCGGGGCGATGTCGTGCGGCGCGGGCAGGGGCTCGCCGCGGCGGCGGCGGCGGCGGAGGAGGAGGGGCCGCCGGTGGCCGTGGGGCGGCGCCACGGTAAGACCCCGCTGAATCATGCCACACCCTGTCCTCTATCTTTTTGATAAAAATTTGCTACCTGTGCCATGTACTACTACGTACTGGTAGTGCGTACTACCTCATATTGGCCGTTTTGGAGGAGGAGGAGCCGCCCGTGGTCGTGGGGCGCCGCCATGGTAAGATGTTCCTGAATTATGCGACGATGCCCTTTTCATATCTCTTTTTAATGGATGGTACTACTATGTAGTGCTACGTATCTGGCCGTTTTGGCGGTGGCGCTGCTGCGCGTGGCTGTTTGGGGCGCCGCCACGGTAAGACCCCCTGAATCATGCCCTGCCATTTCTCTATCTTTTTGAGTAAAATGTATTACCAGCTACCAAGTACTACTACTAGTAGTACGGAGTACTGCAAATTAGGTCGTTTTGGCAGTGGTGGTGCCGCCCGTGGCGTGGGGCCCCGCCATGGTAAGATTCCCCTGAATCGTGCCCTCCCTTCTTATGTCTGTTTTGCATGACTAGTACTACTACTACGCAGTGCTATGTATCTGGCTGTTTCGGCGGCGGCGCTGCTGCCCGTGGCAGTGGGGTGTCGCCACGGTAAGACACTCCTGGATCAACACCGCCCCCCCGATCTCCACCTTTCTGGGTGAATTATAGTATACTTCTGAAGTACATCCTGCTGTTCGGTGGCGGCGCTACACCGCGTGGCTGTCGGTCACCGCCACAGCAAGGCCTTTGCAAATAAGCTACCCCTCCCCCTTTTGCTACCATTTTCGGACCCATTGGGCAGTTGCGCTGCGCCCGTGGCCTCATGTCACAGTAACGCCCCGGGCGCTGAATCACCGCTCCCACCTTTCCACTAGAAATACTTTGTAGTGTATCGTTTGTGGTCGTTTTGGCAGCGGCGCTGAGGTGGCAGTATGGGTGTGTTGTGCAGTTGTGAAAGTCGTGCATGTTTGGGCGGTCTTTTTGATGGCTAAACAGGCCAGCGAAGCAGTGTTTGTGCTTGTCACCTGGCACACACATGTGTGTGGTGACTTGGACATTAAGTGGTGCCAGGCGGGCGAGCCTGTATTGCTGATTTGGTTTGCTTGTTGGTAAGGGTTGTACTACGTGTGTATTGCAAGTAAAATTCATAATTCCAACAGATAACCGCATGCTGGAAATGACATAGCAACGTCATATGGGAGCCCATCAGTTTCTACACGCCAACACAACAGATGTCAACAGAAGGCATGTAGCAGGAGGTGGTGTGTTAAGCCTACAGTTATTGGACGGTCTGCTGATGCATGTTCTCCGCAGGCTGCCCTGAGCAATATACAGTACTTGGAAGTACAGTAGCAGTATGTACACTTTTAATTGTACCATGTGTATGTATTTACATAGGTAATAAGACTATGTATGAATGAGGGCTGTGCCAGAAGTGCCAAAAGTGGCCCCGCCCAGTCAGCACCCGTGCAGGGGCTTCTGCTGATGCGGGATGTGGCCAGCCGTTTTTGGTGTGAAACATTGTGAGGCGCACCTTTTGGGCGCCTGAGGGTGATGGAGCAGCAGGCCTCTGCAGTAGCCCGCACTGGCGGAAGTGGTGGCACCTCAATGGGCACTTTCCCTGAGCGGCAGCCTGGTCTCATAGCGGCACCTGTCATATGGTGTTTACTGACGCCGACATTTGGAAGTTTTCACGTCACAGTGGTTGTTTCCAAGTTCGCGGAAGCAGGACACACGCCCCTAGCGGCCGCTGAGCCTGGGAGGGTATCATGGGCCAAAAAGTGTATCATGGGCCATGGCTGATCATGAATTTCATCGGAAGACGTGCGAGAAATGACCAGCCACACCGGAAGTCAGACACGGAATAGCTCGCCATACCCGCCAGTGTCGCTCCCCATGACAAACTTCGAAGTATGTCGTTAACTAAGAGACGTGCGAACGACCCAACCACACCGGAACTGAGACACGGTGGCTCGACGTACCTACCGGTGTCACCCTCCTTGACATTGCTCCGGAAGCACGTTGCCACGCACCTTGTACTTCTAGGTACACACAACACCGTGTGCAGTGCCTCATGTAGTCTGTCCCCCCAATCAAGGCGCTCTGGGTCTGCAGCGGCTGTCTCTGTACCATATACTTCATCAAAGCCACCATATCAAAAAAATCTACAGTAATTTCACAGGATAGGTAGTCAGATTTGGAAATTCCCAAGAAGTAATAAGAATTCGCACTTGTATGTACATACTTTAAGTAGAAGTTCATGTGTGTGCACGCTGTATACACATGCATATACTTCAGTGTATATCAATAACATAAGTGCTACCTTATCTGCTCCTGTCGCAGGGGCCCTCGGCGGCGGCGGCCCACCAGGAACTGCCATATAATTCGAAGTATACGGATATACACGCTTGTACATACACCCTTCCACACTGTATACACCTGCATATACCTCAGCAGTGTATATCATTGACACAAGTGTTACCTTATCGCTGCTCCTATCGCAGGGCCCCTGGGCGGCGGCGGCGCCGGCGCCATTGGGGGGGAGCGGGGGGCGCGGCGCGGCGGCGGCGCGGCGGCAGCG
>JAULBY010033860.1:0-14959 GCA_032358315.1 Ophiocytium majus | reverse complement strand
ATGGGTGTTCGTAGATTAAACAGCTCATTCACAGGTTTTTCAGTAAAAAACTTTAGACCAGCTGGTTACGAATTTCCAACTGGATTAAATGGAACTGGAAACAATGGCCCACTTGAAGTAGACTATCTTTTAATAGCTGGTGGCGCTTCCGGCGCTTCATCAATGACACAATATGGCGGCGGTGGTGGCGGTGGTGCAGGCGGTCTGTTAACTGGTACTGGTTTTCCTATCAGTAGAGCTACATCTTATTCAGTAACAATTGGTGCTGGCGGTGCTGCTGTAAATAATAATTTTGCTAGTAATAATGGTGTTCCTTCAACATTCTCATCATTGACAGCAGTTGGTGGTGGCGGTGGCGGTTCAAATTATATTGGTCCTGGAAATTCAGGAGGTTCTGGTGGCGGTGGCGGCGGTGCCGGTGGTACTGGAACTCCAGGCCAAGGAAATCCAGGCGGTGCTGGGCCAGGCGGCGGATGTGGTGGTGGTGGTGGCGCAGGTGGTGCAGGCTCTGGTGGTAGTTCAGTAAATGGTTTTGCTGGCGGTTCTAGCACAACATCTTCTTATTCTGGATCACCAACATCATATTGTGGTGGTGGTGGTGGCGGTAATGCTAATACTGGTACTAATGGAGGCGCCGGAGGTGGTGCAGGTGCTGGTAGAGGCGGAAACGGCGCAGAAAATGGAACAGATGCTTCTGGTTCAAACACAGGAAGTGGTGGTGGAGGAGTTGCAGGTAATGGAGTTGATTATGGCCGAATAAGTGGAAAAGGTAGTTCCGGTATTGCAATTATCCGATATCTAGGCAGTCAAGGTGCAGTTGGTGGTTCTGTATCATCATCTGGTGGTTATACTATACATACCTTTACTGGTGATGGCACATTCACAAGCAATAATGCTGTGTATTCTATCAATTAAATTTGGAATTTTAAATGGCACATTTTGCTAAATTAGATGAAAACAATAAAGTAATTCGTATTTCAGTTGTTGACAACTCAAACATAACAGACGGTTCTGGTAATGAATCAGAAGAAATTGGTATTGCATACTTGAAATCAATTCATGGTGCAGATACTATTTGGAAACAAACAAGTTATAACAATAATATTCGTGGAACTTTTGCTGCTATTGATTACATTTATGATGAAGAAAAAGATGTATTTTATCCACCAAAGCCATATGCTTCTTGGATATTAAATGAAACTGAATTGTTTTGGCAACCACCAACACCATTCCCACAAGATGAAAAAATATATCGTTGGAATGAAGAAACAACCTCTTGGGTTGAAGTTGAATAAATAAACTGATTGATTAAGGAATTTAAATTATGGATCCATATGAGTTAGCTAAAAATTTTACTGGTACTAATGGAATGGCATATGGTATTGATACCGCTATTAAAGCATTAAGACCAAATGCAAAGTATCAAATGAGTGCTGGTAATGGTGAGTTTGTTTTCACACAATGGTGGGATTCAGATGGATTACCTGCACCAACAAAAGATGAAATTATGAAAGAATTTGAATATCAAAAGGAAGTTGCTAAGTATTATCAGTATTCTTTTGATAGATGTAAAGAATATCCTGATGGGTTTGAACAATTAGATATGTTGTGGCACGCAATAAATAATGGCGTGAATTTAAAAGATTCTGATTGGTTCAAAGCTATCAAAGAAGTAAAAGAAAAATATCCTAAGCCTGATGGTCAGGCGCCAGAATAACAAGGTAGAAAATGGGAATTCAACAGATTACAAGTGGCGTAATAGCTAATAGTGCAATTACAGCAACACAAATAGCTAATGGTTCAATCACATTTAGTGATTTGGATATAGCTTCAGCTAATGGTGTTGGTGCTATCAGAATTCCAACAGGAACAACTGCACAAAGACCATCATCAAATGTTGCTGGTTACATCAGACATAATACTACACTAGGTTATCCAGAATGGTATGATGCAACCAATAATGTGTGGATACCACTTACGCCTTCTGCATCATATAATGCTACCTATCTTGTGATTGCAGGAGGTGGCGGAGGTGGAAGAAATAACGGTGGAGCTGGAGGTGGTGCTGGTGGACTTTTAACTGGAACAACTGTAATTGTTCCTGGTGTTTCGTATTCTGTGACTGTTGGTTCAGGCGGTGCAGGAAGTGCTCCTACACCAGGAACTGGTACAAGTGGAACAAGTTCACAATTTGGTACATTAACGACTGCAATCGGTGGTGGCGGAGGCGGAGGTTCTGATGTTCCATCTGCACCATTTAATTCTGGTTTTCCTGGTGGTTCCGGCGGAGGTTCAGGAACAGGTCCAAGTGGAGCTCCAAATCCTTCAGGTGTAGGTTCAGGAACCGCAGGTCAAGGAAATAATGGCGGTGCGGGAAATTCTGATAGTGCTTCATGGCGCTCAGGTGGCGGTGGTGGTGGCGCAGGTGCAGTTGGTGGAGATTCTCCAAGTAGTCCGAAAATAGCTGGTATTGGTGGCGCAGGTCTTGCTTCATCAATAACAGGTTCACCAGTTTATTACGCAGGAGGTGGCGGCGGCGGAACTTATCCTGGAAATAGCGGTATTGCTCCAGGTGGAAGTGGCGGTGGTGGTTACGGAGGTGGAAATCCAACAAATACAGCTGCAGCCGTTGGAACAGTCAACACTGGCGGAGGTGGCGGCGGCGGCGGACCAGGATCTGCATCACCAAGTATGGGTGCTTCAGGCGGTTCAGGTATTGTTATTATTTCTTACTCATCTCCAGCACAAAAAGGTTCTGGTGGTACAGTAACAACTTCTGGCGGAAATTATATACATACTTTCACATCATCAGGAACATATACAGGTTAAAATTATGGCGCATTTTGCAAAAGTAGACCAAGGTAAAGTTATTAATGTTATTGTAGCTGAGCCAGAATATTTTGATAACTTTGTTGATACGGTTCCTGGTAATTGGATTCAAACGAGTTACAATACGCATGGCGGTGTTCACTCATTGGGCGGCACACCACTAAGAAAGAATTTTGCTGGTGTAGGAATGATTTATGATAAAGAAAGAGATGCTTTTTATTGGCCACAACCTTATCCAAGTTGGACATTAAATGAAACAACTTGCTTTTGGGAACCACCAGTAGAAAAACCAGAAAATGGCGCTAAAGCATACACATGGAATGAATCAACCCAAAGTTGGGACGAAGTAAGTTAATTATTAGAGGACTTTATTATGGCAACAGTAAAAGAAACAATTGAAGCACTAACAAATGAAAACGGATTTTCTTGGGGTATCAATAGTGTTATGGGTATCCTAAGACCTGGATGTTTATATGAACTGACAGCAGAAGGTGGTGTTTTTAGAATCACTCGTTGGGAAGAAAACCAATGGAGCGAAACTGAACAGAAGTTTCTTCAACCACCGACTTCTCAGGAAATTCGTGATGAGTATATTAGACAACAAACAATATCGGAATGTATTAAACATTTCACCGAACAGAGCAACTAAATAGACCATTATGAGTTTAACTAAAGTAACCCCAGCAGTCATCGCAGTAACAAATAATATTACATCCAATACTTTTGGATCGGCTAATACTATTCCATCATTTCAGATTGATGGTTCTGGTGTTATCGTTGCAGCTTCAAATACGGCAATTAGTTTAACTGCAAACTCAGTAGCGAATAACCAATTTCAAACCGGTTCTGTTGAGAATTATTTAAATGCTCAATCAGGTGGTGCATTAAGTGGCCGTAATAGGATTATAAACGGAGGCATGGTCATTGACCAACGGAACTCTGGTGCATCTCTTACTACCACAACAAATCCAACTTATACACTTGACCGTTGGTACGCTGAACCAAGTCAATCTAGTAAATTTTCTGTTCAAAGGGATTCATCCGCTAACACAGTTGCTGGTTTTACAAGTTCATTAAAAGTAACATCACTTTCGGCTTACTCAATAACTTCAGGTGATTATAATTTTATAACTCAAACAATTGAAGGTTTTAATTTTGCTGACATTGGTTGGGGAACTTCAAATAATCAACCAGTTACCGTATCATTTTGGGTTCGTAGTTCTTTAACAGGAACTTTTGGTTTTAGTTTTGAGGGTGTTTCACAATCATACGCAACAACATATACAATTTTGGCTGCAGACACTTGGGAAAAGAAAATAATTACTGTTCCTGGAACTTCAAGCGGAACATTTTACACAAACAATTCTTATGGTGTATATGTTAGATTTAATTTAGGAACAGGTTCTACTTTAAGTGGAACTGCAAATACATGGACAAGTGGTCGTTCTTTAGCTCCTACTGGTGCTACATCAGTTGTTGGTACTAATGGTGCCACTTGGTATGTTACTGGTGTCCAAGTTGAAAAAGGAAGTATAGCTACTCCATTCGAATACAGACAGTATGGCACGGAATTTAATTTATGCCAAAGGTATTATGAGGTTATGTTGGGTGATTCAGCTGGTGTAGGTGTTTGGGGGCACAGTCAAGGCGGAACAAACGATGGACGAGGTGATTGGATTTACCGAGTAGCAAAAAGAGTTCAACCAACTGTTACTAAAGGTAGTGCTGCTTCATGGGTAAATTCAACACCAACGATATATGCTGGTTTGTATAAAACTCATTTTTATTCCACATCTTATTTCTATTCAGCTACTGGTACCAATGTGGTAAGTCTAATTGCAGATGCGGAGTAAAAAATGTATAAACAAATAAAATTACCAAACAGTCAAGAATTAGCACAAGTAATACAAAGAGTATCTGATGGAGCATCCATTCCATTTGACGAAGGTAACCGTGATTACCAAAAATACTTAGAGTGGGTTGCTGAAGGTAACACTCCAGAACCCGCTGACGAATAAGAGATAAATAAAGACTACTATGGCATTATCAAGAATAAACACCGCATCTATCGCAAATAATACAATTATTGCGGCCGATATTGTTGCCAACTCAATCACTGGTGATAAGATTGGTACTGGTCAGATTACTGCCAATTTAATTTCTTCTAGAACAATTACTGGTGATAAGATTGCAACATATCAAGTTACTGGCAACTTAATTGCTAATGGTGCCATTTCAATTTCAATTTTAGATGTAGCATCATCTAACGGTACTGGTGCAATGCTTCTTCCAAACGGAACAACTGCACAAAGACCAGGTTCAAATACTGCTGGTTACACAAGATACAACACTTCAAACTCAGCAATGGAATTTTGGACTGGTGTTTCTTGGTACCAACTTTCATCAACATATACTGCTAACTATCTTGTAATTGCTGGGGGTGGTGGCGGCGGTTGCCAAGCAGGTGGTGGAGGTGGTGCCGGTGGTTTCGTATCAGGTACAACTTTATTTAATTCAGGTTTAACATATACAGTTACAGTTGGTACTGGTGGTGCAGGAACATCCTCATCATCTAGTAGAGGTGCTAACGGAACAACATCACTTATTGGTTCATTAGTTACAGCAGCTGGTGGCGGTGGCGGAGGTTCAAGAGGTCCTGGCCCATCTTATAATGGTTATCCTGGAGGGTCAGGTGGCGGTGGTGCAGGAGATTCTAGTAACGGCGGTTCAGGAACTCCAGGCCAAGGAAATCCAGGAGGTTCGACTAGTTCAAACACTGGCGGTTCTGGTGGTGGCGGCGCAGGTTCCGCTGGTTCAAATCAATCAGGATCCACAAATGGTGCAAGTGGCGGCAACGGAACAGCTTCATCAATTTCAGGTTCACCAGTAACATATGCTGGTGGCGGAGGCGGCGGCGGTCAGTCCGGTTCAAGTGGTGGTTCAGGTGGTCCAGGTGGTGGCGGTAGTGGTTCAGCTAGTGGAAACGGAGCTGCAGGAACAGCTAACTTAGGTGGCGGTGGCGGCGGTTCATATAATGTTTCTGGAACTGGTGGTAATGGTGGTGACGGTGTTGTGATTATTTCTTATTCTGGTTCACAAAGAGGAACTGGTGGTACCACAACATCATCTGGCGGAAATGCTATCCACACCTTCACAACATCTAGCACATTTACTGCTTAAGGAATAGATTAGAATGGCACATTACGCAAAAGTTTTAGATGGCAAAGTTATTAATGTTATTACATCTGAGCCTGAATTCTTTGATACCTTTGTAGATACACAACCTGGCGATTGGATCCAAACAAGTTATAATACTCACGGTGGAGTTCATTCATTAGGCGGAACTCCATTAAGAAAGAATTTTGCTGGAGTAGGTTATACATATGATGCTCAGAGAGATGCTTTTATTCCACCACAGCCATTCGATAGTTGGTCATTAAATGAAACAAGTTGTTTATGGGAAGCACCAATTGCTAAACCATCAAACGATAAAGCATATGACTGGAATGATGAAACTCAATCTTGGACTGAGTTATAATAAACGAGATAAATAAAAGAATATGTCATACTTAGGCCAACAAGCAGTCGCAGGAACATTTACATCTGAGTTCTTCTCAGGTACAGGTTCAGCAACCACATTTACACTATCTTACCCATACGGTAATGAAGCATCTTTACTGGTGTTCATCTCTGGTGTAAAACAAAAAACAGATTCATATGCGGCCATCAATGGTCAAATCGTATTTTCTGAAGCACCTCCATCAGGTACAGGAAATGTTGAAGTAATCTATTTGGGTCAACGAGTAATGACCAACCCATATTTGTCAGCAGATACATATGGTATCGTAAGAATTAACGCTAATATTCTAACAGAGAATGTTAGCATCACATCAGGATACAATGCTAGTTCAGCGGGTCCTTTGACAGTTGCAAATAATGTAACTGTGACCGTGGCAAACAATTCCACTTGGACAATCATTTAAGGTAGAAAATGGCCGGCAAATTAATAATTGATACAATACAAACTGAAGCTTCATTTCTTCAGATGAATGTCAGCAACACACGAGTTGCTACTATTAACGCTTCTGGTATTTTTAGTAATACTGGTACAAAGATGATTGGGTATGACGGCACTATTGGTGCTGCCACTATTGCTAATACTGCAATTATTGGAAACATTACTGGTTCACAACTTGCTAATGCCACAATTACTGGTTTAAACATCTCCAATTTAGATACTGCATCTGCAAACGGTGTTGGTGCTTTGCAACTTCCATCAGGAACAACTGCACAACGACCTGCTGGTGCAAACGGCCAATTTAGATATAATACAACAACTTCCAAAGGTGAAATTTATCAAAATGGTGAATGGGTAAGTTATGCACTTGCTTATTCAGTAGATTATTTAATTGTTGCTGGCGGCGGTGCTGGTGGTGGTAGCCCAACATCAAACATGACTGGTGGCGGTGGAGGTGGTGGTGGTTACATATCAGGTTCATATAGCGTTGTAAGTGGTACTGCTAATCCAGTAGTCATTGGTGCTGCCGGCGCAATTGCTTCAGCTGAGCGAGGTGGTAGCGGCGGCACATCTTCCATTTTTGGTTCATCAGCAGTAGGCGGTGGAGGTGGCGGCGGCGGAGTCGGTGCAAACGGAACTGCTCCGGGTTTAAGTGGTGGTTCAGGTGGTGGTTCAGCTGGTTGGTATACAGGTACAGTACCAGGCGGATCAGGAACTCCAGGCCAAGGAAATCCTGGCGGAGCTGGTGGTGTTGTCAATGGTGCAGGTGGCGGCGGTGGTGCTGGTGCTGCAGGCGGAAATGGAAATAACGCTCCAACCCCTGCAGGTGTAGGTGGTGCAGGCTTAAATTGGCAATCAGTTGGAACATATTACGCTGGTGGTGGCGGCGGTGGAGCATTTAATGGCCTATCCTCAATGTCTGGTGGTGCCGGCGGCAGTGGCGGTGGCGGCGCTGGAGAAAGTACCACGGGATCCGCAAGGACAGGTGGTTTAGCCGGAACAACAAATACTGGCGGTGGTGGTGGTGGTACTGGTGCTTGGGGTCCTCCATTTGAATCTGTTAGAAATGGATTTGCCGGTGGTTCAGGTGTTGTTATTGTTCGATATTCTGGTGCTCAAAAAGCAACAGGCGGTACTGTAACATCTGCTGGCGGTTATGTTTATCACACCTTCACATCATCTGGCACATTTACGGCTTAATAGAGAATAATAGAATGGCACATTTTGCAAAAGTAGACCAAGGTAGAGTTATCAATGTTATTGTAGCTGAACCAGAATTCTTTAACACCTTTGTTGATACAAAACCAGGCGATTGGATCCAAACTTCATACAATACAATAGGTGGAGTTCATACAAATGGTGGAACACCATTGCGTGGCAACTTTGCTGTTATTGGTGGAGTTTATGATAGAGAACATGATGTGTTCTATGCACAACAACCATATTCTTCATGGACATTAAATCAAACTACATGGACATGGGAAGCACCAACACAATGTCCAACTGATGGTAAACGATACCGTTGGAATGAATCTACAACCTCTTGGGTTGAGATTGAATAAATACTAGACCATGAACCACTATGTTTATTTAATTGAAAAGAAAAATGTTTTACTTAATCAAGAAAAGTATTACATAGGTGTGCGTAGTTGTGAAGGTCTGATAAGTGATGATTCTTATATGGGGTCATCTAAATATTTAACTGAAGAAGTTGAAACATTGGGTACAGACCAGTTCAATAAAATTATATTGAAAAGGTTTAGCAAAAGAGAGGAAGCTATTCAATATGAAATTGATATGCACAACAAATTTGATGTTGCCAATAACCCCCTTTTTTTCAATAGAGCAAAACAAACTTCAGTAAGTTTTATTGGTGGTGTAGGTGAAAACAATTACTTTTACGGTAAAAAACATACGCCAGAAACACTCAAAAAAATGAGTGAGATTTTAAAGACAAAAGATTGTAGGCAAAAAACTACAAATAAAGGTAAGAAATTTCCTGAAGCTGGTCCAAAAATATCAGCAGCAAGAAAAGAATATTATAAAACAAATATACACCCAATGTTGGGTGTAAAACGAACAACAGAGATGCGACTAAATAACTCATTAAGTGCTTTGAATCAACAGAAACATAAATGTGTTTACTGTGATGTTGTTACTATTGCTGGTAACATCAAAAGATGGCACAATGATAATTGCAAGGATAAAGGTTAACCATGGCAGGCGTTCTTAACGTAGATACACTAAAATCTGATAGTAACTTAAAGTTACAGATTGCTTCTGCCAATGTGGCATTTATTGATTCTACTGGATTAAATATTGTTGGTGGCAATTTAATTATTGCTGGTTCTACTGTATCATCAGCAGGTTTAAATTCATTTAATGCAAACGGAACAATTAGTGCTAGTTCGATTGCAAGCGTAAACGCAAACACAATTACAAGTGGTACTATTCCTGTTGCACGAGTTCCACAGTTAACTTCTGCTAAAATGCCAACTGGTAGTATATTGCAAGTTGTTCAAACCGCATATGCAACAGAAGAATCTACTACTACTGTTGGTGCAGCAGCTTTTCAAAGTTCAGGTTGCACAGCATCAATTACTCCATCTTCTTCGTCAAACAAAATTTTAGTAATGTTATCCATGCCTGTTTGTCATATTAATGCCGGCGCACAAGCATTTGGGAGAATTATGAGAGGCAGTTCAGCTGCTTTTTCTGGTGTTGCTCAAGACTTTTGGGCTTCTGATGGAAGTACCATTTCAGGAAACATAAACATTCAATGGCTTGATTCACCATCAACAACCAGTTCAACTACATATACAGCACAATTTGCTACTACTAATAGTGGAAAAACAATTATGCTTAATAGAGATTATAATGGAGTTAATAATGGTGTCACCTATTTAACTTTAATGGAGGTAGCAGCATGATTAATCATCAAGCAATTTACGCTCTTTATCCAACTGTTACTGGTGTTCGTGGTAATGAAGCATTTGATGCTCAAGGCAATCAAGTTGAAATTGATTTAGCCGCAGTTAATGCTTGGGTTGATCCAGATACATACAAATATCAAAGAGCTGCTGAGTATCCATCTATCCAAGAACAACTAGATACCTTATATCACGGCGGTTTGACTGAGTGGAAAGCTACAATCAAAGCTGTTAAAGACAAATATCCTAAAGAGTAATTATGGCCGGTTCAATTCAAATATCTTCGATTCAATTAGATTCAGATAATAACTTCAGAATTCTGAGTAATACTGGTGCAACATTGGTTTCTGCCAATGGTACTGGTATTATTAGTGGTGTTCAAAACACATCAATTAGTGGTGTGATTACAGGTTCACAGATTGCTAACGGTGTAATTTCAACTTCTATTTTGGACACAGCTACTTCAAATGGTACTGGTGCTATGGTTATTCCAAGTGGAACAACTGCACAGAGGCCTGGAGCTAACACTGCTGGTTACACAAGATTCAATACAACTACTGGTTTTGCAGAATATTGGACTGGATCATTATGGGCACAATACGGAAATGTTTCGACTCCAAGTATTAGTTACTTGATTGTTGGTTCTGGTGGTGGCGGTGGTGGTTATTGTGGCGGAGGTGGTGGTGCAGGCGGATTAATCGCTGGAACAACATCTGTTATTAGTGGATCAGCATATACAATTACAATTGGTTCTGGCGGTGCTGCTGGCACTTATCCTGGCCAAAATCCAGGTGGAAACGGTTCATCAACAGTAGCATTTTCAACTACTGCAATTGGTGGTGGCGGAGGTGGCCACGGAGCTGGACCCGCAGGTTCTGTTGGTTGGCCAGGTGGTTCTGGTGGCGGATCAACAACTCCTGGTACATCTTCTGGAACTCCAGGTCAAGGAAATGCAGGTGGAACAGGAACAATTGCAGCTGCTCAAGGCGGAGGCGGCGGTGGCGGTGCAGGTGCAGTAGGCGCTAACGCACCAGGAGCAGGATTTGGTGGTGACGGCGGTGTTGGACTTTCAAATTCAATTAGTGGATCACCAGTCTTTTATGCTGGCGGCGGTGGCGGAGGTTCAGGTGGACCAACTGGTGGTACTGGTGGTAACGGCGGCGGCGGTGCAGGACAAAATTATCCAGGCTCGTCAGTAGCTACAAACGGAACAGCAGGTACTGGTGGTGGTGCTGGAGGTGGTGGTTATCCAACTACAACTGGTGCAGTTGGTGGAAGTGGTGTTGTGATTGTTTCTTATTCATCCAATTATGCACAAGCAACAGCAACCGGCACTTACACTCGAAACACCTCTGGTGGAAATTACATCTATACATTCACCGGTTCTGGTACAATTACATTCTAATATAGGTAATAATAAATGTCGAATTTTGCAAAAGTTTGTGGTGGTAGAGTTTTGAGAGTAATTGTTGCTGAACAAGAATTCTTCAACACATTTATTGATTCGGAACCTGGTGAGTGGATTCAAACCTCATACAACACAAGACAAAATCAACATCTTCAAGGTGGTACACCTTTTCGTGGAAACTTTGCTGGTGTAGGATACATTTACGACAAAACTAATGATGTGTTTTATCCATCACAACCATTTTCATCTTGGACGCTAAATGAGTCCACTTGGTCTTGGGAAGCACCAGTTTCTATGCCTACTGAAGGCAAACACACTTGGAACGAATCTACTCAACAATGGGATGAAGTAGAGTAATCATTTATACATTCAAACGAAACCACCTTCGGGTGGTTTTTTTATAGCTATCAATACCCAATTAGACTAAATAGAGAATAAAGTCGAGGAGATATCGTGGCGGCATTCACAGAATTACTAATAGAGCAGGGAGCAAGTTTCTCCACCACAATCAATGTTTCAGATAGTGCTGGTGCTGCAATCAACCTTTACGGTTATACTGCTTCTTCCCAAATGCGTAAGTCGTATTACGCAACATCAAATACAACAATTTCAGCAGTAGTTACCGGTAATGCAAACGGAGAGATTACTCTGTCTATGACCTCGGCTAATACTGCAAATTTAACTCCTGGCCGTCAAGTTTTTGATTTACTGATTACTGCACCAAGTTCTACTAAAACTCGTGTAGTAGAAGGCATCATTATTGTTTCGCCTGGAGTTACAAGATAATGGCAGTAAATGTAAGAGTTAATGGCGGCACTAATGTAGGACAAGTTACTGTAAATCAACAGACTCGTTCTACCATTATAGCACAAAATTTTAAACCAAAACCTAATGTTGCATTAACTGAATTGACAGACATCAATGTTGCTGGTGTTGAAGATGGTCAAGTCCTTCAGTTTGATTCTGCAACAGGTAAGTTCATAGCGAACACAGTTTCCGCAACGGTTACAGTTGTTAACGGCGGCGCATTTTAATGGCAAATACATTAATACAATTACGGTCGTCCACATCTAATGCTACACCAACAATATTAGATGTTGCAGAACCGGCGTATTCGTATGTAAGTAATACTCTATTCATCGGCACTGCCGCTGGTAATGGCGTATTGCCGATTGGTGGACAATTCTATGTCAACCAACAAGGATTAATCTTTGATAAGGCCAATGCGGCCTTTACTGCGGCTAATACAGGCAGTTCTGCCAACTCTGCAAGTTCTTATGCTAACTCAGCATTTGCAGTTGCCAACTCCGCAGCACTATATGCCAACGCAGCTTTCTTAGCCGCTAACAATGCTTCTGATAGTTGGGTTCGTAATCAAGCAAACGCTTCATTTGAAGCCGCCAATTCTGCTGGTTCATATGCTAACTCCGCATTTGCAGCTGCTAATAACTCAACAGACCTTTGGGTAAGAACACAGGCAAACTCTGCGTTCAATCAGGCTAATGCGGCCTTTTTACAAGCAAATACACCAAGTAATGTTGCTAATAGTGCAGCTAGTTATGCCAACTCCGCATTTCTAAAAGCCAACACTCCTAGTGATGTAGCCAACTCGGCAGCCAGTTACGCTAACGCTGCCTTTATTGCAGCTAACACAAAATTCAGTTCATCTGGTGGTACAATCACCGGTGATACAAACATTACTGGCAACTTAACCGTTGTTGGTACTACAACTTACGCAAATACTCAGACTGTATTAATTGCTGATAATATTCTAACACTTAATGCGGCTATTGGTCAGTCTGCACAACCATCAGTAAATGCTGGTATTGAAGTTGATAGAGGCGCACAACCAAATGCACAGTTCTTGTGGGTTGAATCTGCTGGTAAGTGGTCTGCAAACAACGGCAACGGATCAATCTATATTGCATCCGAATCGGCAGAATCTTATGCTAATGCCGCTTTCTTGCAAGCAAACACACCAAGTCATGTAGCAAATTCTGCGGCTAGTTATGCTAACGCAGCCTTTACTAGAGCAAACAATTCATTAAACGCAAATACTGGTGGCACTATTGCAGGTGATGTAACAATATCATCCAACTTAACAGTTTCAAATTTAACTGCTAATACTATTACTTCTGGTATTGGAACTGGTGGCGTAATTGCTGGTGCTAATGTTGTTTACTCTAATGTGTTCGTTGCAAATAGTGGCGGTTACATTCAATTCTCGGATGGTTCAAAACAATATACTGCCAACGCTGGTTCAGGAACCGATCCTTCTGCCGGTGTATATGCTAACGCAGCCTTTGCAGCTGCTAATGCGGCTAATGCTACCGATGCTACTCAAAATAATTCCATTACCGCAGCCTTCATTCAAGCTAATGCGGCCTTTGCAGCTGCTAATAGTGCTGGCGGAACAGTTGTTGGTAACACAGTTACTCTTGGTGCAAACTCAGTAGGTTTATTAGTAAGTAATGCAGTAACACTTACAACTGCTACAACAGTTACCAATGGATTGGCATTACTTAATAATGTGTTAGGTAAGTTAGTTCCACCTGGCCCACCTGCTTTTCCATCTTCTAATACTATCTCTATTGCTTCTGTAACTTCTTACAGAATGACAAACTTTACACAGACAGATAGAACATCAAGTAATCGTGGTGTTGCCGCTGGCACAACAGTTACCAATGCAAGACGAGCTGCAACATACTCAATTACACCAACTATTCCAGACCAAGGGCCAGGAGATAGTGGCACGTTATCTTTATATGTTAACGGTGCAAATACAGTAGCATACACACTTACATCGTCAAGTGCCAATGGTACTTACACAAGTGGTGGCCACTCATTAGTTATTTCTGATAGTGTTGATTATGGCTCTAAGATTGTAGGTACATCACAAGGCTTTTGGAGAAGTTTTGATTGTAGTGCCAACGGTACCGTATCAAATGGTTGGAATGAATTATACATTACTCATAGTGGCGCTTCTTCTACAAATACTCCATTCTGGTACTATGATGATAGTGCGCCAGGAACTGTTGTAGTTAATAATGGTAGTTTGACAGTTAATTCAGCTGCATACTCCAACTCATCTACAATTCCACATTACACAAGTGCCACACTATTCAATTTAGGATTTAATATCTCTAAATTAAGTGGCGATATGTATCCAACTAGTGATACATTTGTTGCCTCTGCGGCTGGTGGTGCATTTGGTGCCAACTCTGGTGTAACATATGCACAAGCAGGTATCACAACACCACTTGCAAGAAACCTTTATGTTTCAAGTGGTCAAGCCACAGTCAACTTAACATCAGCAATTATTTCAGGTTTTGGTAATAGTTCAACTGGTGTTGTAGTAACAGGACAAAACAGTTATACCGCAGGAACATTATCGGTAACTCCAGGTGTTACTATTCAATACAAGACAGGCAACACAAGTTCTAATACTTTAATTGCCGGTGAAGATAACTTATTCTTTGGTTCAACAGTTGGTACCGGTTCAACGGCGGCGTATCGTATCGTCAATCCAGGCTCTACCGACACACCTGCATATGCGAATGGTGCATCAGCGTTTGATTCGACCAATGGAACTCTCCAAACATATGATGCCACATTAGTTGCCGGCACATTAAAACATGATGTAACAAATTACTCAACTGGTTACTTACCTGTTGGTCCTAATTTAAGTTCAGGCCGCACAGGCCCACAATATTTTACATTCAAATTTGTTAGAACATCTTTGTCCAAATTTGATATTCAATTTACAGGTAATAC
>JAULBY010033849.1:0-14960 GCA_032358315.1 Ophiocytium majus | reverse complement strand
ACAGTGCGAAGGGTCGCACCGCACACGTCAGTGCCCAGCTGAAGCTGCTGGCACGAGCTGCTAGTGCAAATGGCAGTCACGTGTGACTCAGCTGCTGGACAGTTACCAGCTTTGTAGCCAAGTACTACACAAATGGGAGCAGAAGGTGCTCGTATTCCGACACATGAGTCATGCATGTACATGAATCATGCATGTAAGTTTGTTTGCTGCTGAGCAGTTCACAAGTGCAGCTCTGGGGAACACAGCACCAGCATCAGGCCTGGTTCACCTGCCCGGGCCACTTCATGCACCGTGCCGTGAACCGCTGTGAAGTTCAAATAAGTAACTGAACAGGAGACAAACCAGGTATGAAAATGAAAAAAGAGTTCACGTTTTCGAGGTCTGCAGCAGGTCAACAAATTGTGCACATAGAGTGGCAACATCAGTTGCTGCGGTGCGGATGGCGTGTGCTCAGCAGCAAGGTCACAGCGTGCTCAGCAGCAGGGTCTAAGTAAGATGTTCACCGGAAGCAGAGCCCCCACGAGACGGCGATGTTAAGGTTTTCGCCACTGACACGCCACTGTAGAGTATTCAAAAATACCAACTAAAGGCCTGCTTGTGCGACACTGTGTGCTCAGCAGCAGAGTGTGCTCAGCAGCAGGCACTCACCCGAGGCAGAGTCCCCACGAGACGGCGGGGTTAAGGTTCGCGCCGCTGACATGCTACTGTGAAGCACAAATACCCAAAAAAGGCTTAGTTGTGCTGTATTGTGTGCTCAGCACTAGGTTTACAAGTGTGCTTGCTCAGCAGAAGAAGTGCTCACCCGAGGCAGAGCCCCCACGAGACGGCGGGGTTGAGGTTCGCGCCGCTGACGTCGGCAAACATGTAGACTAGAACAAAGATGGCGAGGCCAAAGTTGAAAGCAATGAGCAGACGCTCTGTCGACCCTGTCGCGCCGTTGTTCACCTCGGAAATGTTGTCGATGCGCATGAACACCTGTGTTCATGAATTCAGAGGCACAAGTTTGTGAGCGACGGAGGGCGGCGGCGGCGGCGGGGGAGGCGGGTTGAGAGGTACACGTGGTCTGTCACTTGAGATTGCAGGAGCGCGGCGCCAACTGGTGCGGGCAGATGTTGAAGTTTGCACAGCAAGTAAGTTGGAGACCCAGGGTCATGTGCGCATCGACACAAAATGCTGTAGTAGACGAGGCGGATAAGAGCCTAGTCGAGCATGGGCGGTGGGGCTGACGCATGCGAATAAAGCCCGTTCGGCAGCAGCGCGTGCTTGCAATCATTATCATCCAGGGTGTTGAAGTTTTCCCGACAGTTCCCGGGAAGCCTCCGGTGACGGACGTCGGGAGGGATGGAGTCGCCGTTACCGAGGCGTGCCGGCGGCAAAGAGCGGCGAGCCATAGGCTACCTGTTCTGTGCCGTACTGGTGGTCGATGCCAGCCTGCCTGGGACGCACCACAGTGTGGCGGGAGATGCGTGCGTGCTGCTGCACTGCACACCAACAACACGCCAATCTGGAGGCAGGAAACCGCCGCTGCTGCTGCTGCTGGGGGCGAGCTGCTGAGTGGCACACCCGCACTCCGCTGTGTGGTGCGGGGTCAGCACGTCAGCTATCGCAGGCAACGCCACGGCAGCTGCAGCGCCGCCACACGCGCAGAGCACTCACCACAGTGGTAATGGTGGTATACAGAAAGAGGCTCATCCCCACGAACTCCCCAAAAACGCCCCGGTAGAGGTCGTAGCTCCAGGGCTCGTCCTTCACAATGCCGATCTGCCAAGGCCGCTTCATGCGTGCGGGGGAGGTCACGTCGTCCATGGCTGCCGCCGCCGCTTCCGCTTGTGCCCGCTGCTGTTGCTGCTGCTGCTTTTGGGCTGTCCTTGCGTGCAACGCTCCGCTACTCTCTTTCTCGGCCGCTTGTGCTGCTGGCGCGTGTGGTGTGACGATTCGCTGCTGCGATGTGCCTAGGCGTCGATGCTAGGAGGGCAGGTGGTAGAGGTGCCTTGAGTACGTGTGTGGCGGTGCTGGCGCGCAGTCCCTCAGGTGCTGTGTGTGTGTGCAGGAGCCTCTGTGCTCGGTGCGTGTGCCTTTCCACAGCAGGCTTCTCATTGAGGACGTCAGCCTGACAGTTTCACATTCTGCGACCCACCAAGTGCGTCGAGTGACTCGGGTAGGCACCTGCACAGGTACCTGGGCGAATTTTAAAAAGCATACAGGTTGGGTGAACTGTGAACTTGAGAGTGTGTGACAGAGGCAAGCGGACTGTGTGCACTGGAGGCAGGGTGGTCGTTACTACCCTACTTACCCCCCTGCTGGAGGCCAGCGGACTGTCTGTGTATTTGGCCGCCGCCGCATGCAGTGCTTCAGCGCGTACAGCGTACACCCATGAATTCACCAGCAAGCCTGCTCCCCTCAAGCAAAAACTTGAGTGGTGCATGGCTCGGTGTTTCTGCAAGCACAGCAGGAGCAATCCGGGTCACCGTGTGGTACGGCACAGCACGTTGGCCGCTCACATGTGCACAGCACAACAACACGGCACGAGACACGGCACAGTCTCCTGCTCAGCAGTGCTTTGTGATTTTCTATGCACTCGGCACTTCCATGCCCGCCCAGCGTGTGTTGTCGTCGTGCCACATGCGTGTACGAATGATGGCTTGGGGACTGCCAGTGCCATGCCCGCACTGTGCCCAGGAGTATAGAATATACCTGCAAGGTGTGTTCGTTGCCGCTACAGACCTCGGCAAACAACTCAAGACAGGGCCCTCCGAGGGCGCATGCTCTGACTGCAGCACATAGCGGTTGCCTACCGCAGCCTATCGTTACCACAAATACCTGTGTAAAAGGGGGTCTAAGGGCTTGTATACACCACTAGCAGTATATACAACATACATGGACCGTGCCTGCCCCGTGCTGCTGCTGAGCACAAGCCTCATGCGCTGCCATCTCGCCAAGCCCACAGCCTGAGTCTGTCTCAGGTGGCCTCACCCCGCCTTCCGCAGCCCCCCATCTCCCAAAAACGCCCGCGCCAGCCCCTCGTACTTGACCGCCACCTTGCCACCGCCGCCGCCGCCCCCTGGCGGCTGCTGCGGCAGCACCCCGCCATGACTGCCTGTGGCCGGCTTCGGTGATGGCGGTACACTGCTGGTGTTAGCGGGTGATGCTGGAGCTGACACTGATGAGGGTCGCATGGTGCGGCCGCGCCGCTCGGGGTGGGCGGCGCCGCTGCGCCCTGGCGCCGCGGGGCGCGTTACTGGGTGTTGAAGTTCTGCGCTGAGGGAGGTTTGAAGTTGGGCGTTGAGGGCGGCGCTGCCCCCGTCGGCGCGCACCGTGTGTGGGAACATGTTTGACAGGCTGTAGTGCTGCTGCAGGGACTGGAGGAGGACCTGCGCGGGTGCGTGAATTCATTCATGAACATGGTATGTGTGTGAACTCATGTGCATGGGACGTGCGGGAACATGCTGGAGAGGCTTTAGTGCTGCTGCAGGGACTGCTGGAGGAGGACCTGCGCGGGGGCAATGAGTTCATTCATGAGCATGTCATTTGTGAACTCATGTGCATGGGATGGGCAAATTTGTTCATGCTTGCACGGTCTGAGTGGAATGCTGCTCCAGCTGCTGAGCAGCTGTGGAGCTGCACTGGCGCAGCAGGAGCTGGCACGAGACGGCCGGTCTGCTGTAACTGGCACGTGAACTCATGAACTGGAGTACTGTAGTAGCACCTGTAGGAAGTGTATTTATGAACATTCATGGATGTAGTACATGTTCACATTCACATGGTCTGCTGTTGCTGCCATACATGCGGGTGCCACAGCACTTGGCCAACCCCTTAGTAGTGTGCCTGCATGCATGAATTTGACACGTTCCTACACTCATGCATGAACATCAATTCATGAAAACAGTCACACTGTTGTTGTCTCACCTGGTCAGCCTTTTCTGCCATGTGGCTGGCCTCATGACGCCTTGTGTCCAGCTGCGGCAGCAACAACCGGAGCACAAAAGGCAGTCCCAGTAAAGTATACTACCACATAGCTGTTCGTTGCTTGTACACTGTGCAGCATCCTCAGCCCTCCAGGGCACTCACCGATGTGTGCAGGGTGGGGGCTACGCTGTGTTGACCAGACCTGTGCGTGTATATAATATTACTGGATTACAGTACATATACATGTATACATACCTATACATCTCAGACTACCTCTACCTGATGGGTTTAATCACAGTTGGCGTAGCAGGGGCGTTTCAAGTGGAAGGGGCACAGCTGCCATCTTGCGTGTGTCGCCTGTGCCAGCTTCCATGAACGCTCATGAATTCATATGAACACTCATGAGTTCATGGCGGTGACTAACCTGTGCCAGCTGGACAGTAGACCCCCTGGACTTCCTCTGGCCAGGCTTGACCGCCCCCAGTTCTGTGTAACCAGCCTGCAGACGCATAGTTACACACAGTTACACCACAGTCATTCAACAACAATCACACGCCGACAACACACGCGTACGTGCCAGCTTGGGCTAGTGTTGGGCCACAGTTGGCAGCACCTGTCAGCCTGGGCATCGCCCTGTTACGCGGGCGTGCACACTGACAGGCTGAGCAGGCTGTGCACTCACGACACAGCGCGCGGGAGGCACTTGCTATGGAGCACAGGCTGAGCAAGGCGACCCTGCCCTGCCTCAGCTCCTTTGGCCACTCAGCCTGCCACTACACCAAACTGGCTAGAGTAGCCCTGTGGCAACCTGCCAGGCTTATATTGGAGTGCGTAGTGCTGAGCACTGCCAGTTTTTTGCTGGGAGCATCATGCTTTTGCTATGGAGCACAGGCTGGGCAAGGTGTGATCAAGGTGCCCTGCCCTGACTCAGTCTCAGTCTCACTTGCCCACACAGCCTGCACACGGCAATGTACTGATAAGCAGCATCCTTGCGGTGGAGCAGGCGCCGGGGGTGACTGTGGGGTGTCTGTGCCTGTGCGTGTGTGTGCTGCATGTGCGCTCAGCTGTGGGCAGAAGTACGACTACAATTTGCACCTGGCGGGGCTGTTTGAGCCCCAAGCGGAGCTCTTAAAATGAAAGTACCTGACAGTAGACATGCATTACTTGTCACATTCTTCAGCAGTGGTAGTACTTCTAGTAGAAGTATCTTCAGTACTTTGATATACCGGTACTTCACAAGCATGTGCTGCGCACATGTAGTGCGCGTTCAAGCGCAGCAGTGGCATGTCACACTGCATAGGCATGCCGCCCGCCGACCTGGCGGAGCGCACAAACTTCCCGGTGCCCACAATGCCCCCATGTCTCCATGACTATTACACAAACTTCAGCGTATGGACAGAACAACTTTAACTTGTGCACAAACATGATGACATGCTGTGGAGGGCCTTGCGAGCGGTAGAGCGCCCACTGAGCACCTCACCCGCTCACCATGCGCCGCCGGCGCGCTGCGCTCCGTATTCACCCCCCCGGGGTTGAGGTTGAGCGTGCACTTGAGGTTGAGGTTGAACATGCACTTGGGATAGAGGTTGAACTTGGATTAAGGCACTTGGGGTGCAGCATGGCCGCACGCTAATGCAGTAAGAAATATATTTTTGATAATACTTGTTGAAGTATACTTTGGTAACTCGTGCGTCTTGCCTGCGATAGGTGAGTGGGTGATGCCATGGGTGATGCCTTGGACCCCTTGCCCCGCTCCAGCCGGTGCTGCTCCACGCTTGGCTCCTGCTTGCAGTGCAGCAGACAGCAGCCAGTGCCATCAGCCAGAGTTCCACCGTACCTCAGGTGCTAGTTCTACTCAGTTAAAGTACCACCTACTGTATACCGGTACCAGAAGTACACTATAGTACTGACAGCGGTTTTTTAGCGCTGTGGTACAGTATTGCTTTAAAGGGAGTATTTTTCTGCCAGTGTCTCGCTGTAACACACACGGCACCGTCAGTGTGTTTCGCCCTGTCTCAGGTGCTGTGCGCTGGCGGCAGTGAGCTTGTTCAAGGTATTGCTTCAAGTGCAGTTTTGCCCACTGCTGAGCACGCAGGCAGCACACACCAAGCACACACAACTCTCTGACCCAGCTTGCGTGCGCGTGCAGCACCGCCTCTGCTGTCCAACAGCAAGTGACGGGTGCTGCTCGCGCGTTGTGTTGCGTGTGCAAAACCTGCTCATCCTGCGGCGTGATGTCACTTCTGGTGCTGCCTCGTTCAAACAGACCTGGCAGGCCTGTTGAGTAGGCCAACTTGTTCGCAAAGTAGGGAACACACACACATACACACACACACACACACACACACACGGCGGCAAGTGTCTGCTCGCCGGCACGCAACGCTGCAGCAGAGCGCTCAGGTAGTGTGACAGTGCTCTGCCCCCCCCCCCCTGACAAGCCAGCAACCATGCGGGTGATAGGCTGATATTCGCACTTCATTCAAACTTGGTGTTGTCGTGTGCACGTGCACAGAGGTTTATGCGCCCCAAGCAGACGTCGATGTTAAAACAAAAATAAAAATGCTCAATTTCACCCAGGTACCTAAAAAAGGTAAACTTTTGCTAGACCGAACCCGTGGAGGAGACGTACTTCAAGACCCATTCACACCGTTGTTGATGTAATTGAGGCCAGTAGCGGCATCGACCATAGCTGACAACTCATTTGACCCAAGTTGATCAGTGTTGGACAAGACTCTATTTTGGAATTACAAGCGTGGTGTCGTGCGCCCCTCTTGCGGCTAACCTGTGAGCCGGAGCCGAACGCATCATTGTCGGTGTCCTTCTGCCTGTCGCCATACACTCCGACATACTTCAAGTCTTACTACTTCAAGTCTTACTACAGTAGTACCAGCTACCATTTGTACCGGTACACTTGGAGTATTCGAAGTGGATACATGTACTGTATTTCTAGAAGTATACATACCTTAAAAATATACGGAAGTAGGTGTTACTGTAGTACTTCGAAGTACTTCAAAAACTGTGTACATATTCACATACTTGAAGTGTGCTGTAGTAGGTGTGATACTTCAGCATGCATTATGGCTGGCTGCGCCTCTATGACCATTGATGAATTCCTCTATGAACATTGATGAATTCATCATGCTGGCGTACCTGTGGACAGGAGGCGGACGCATCATCATCAGTGTCCTGGTCACTCTCGTCGCTGTCCGTTTCCTGACCTTCCTGCAACACAGGTTTCAAGACAGCGCACAAACACGCCTCGTCAATACTTCGACTCGAGGTAGCGGTATATCGTAACGGTACTCTGCAGCATCCTAGGCCGTCTCGCGTCTCTGTACTTGCTGCCCCGCCAATGCTAATGGTACTGCGTGTGCCGCCTCACCCACAGTCAATCTCATGACCGAATTGGCGGTCTCCGCAACTACCAATTGTCTAGCACTATACTTTTTTCGAACACAAACAAATAATAATCCAGCATGCACATACATGCACACGAACTGGAGTCCACCGAGCAATACGCCGCGTGCCTTGCCTGCTGCGTTGAGCCCGCTTGTGCCGCCGCTGGCGGCACTGCCTGCGCCATTGGTGCAGAGCTGGACCGAAGTCTTGAGGCCTGCACGGCAGTGGCGTGTGCACGGACAGTGTTAGGATGTTCATGTGTTTTTTTTTTTCAGTTTCATGGCCCATGGGGTTTTGGGCTATTATCTTTCTGTGAGTGTTACCGTACTGCCATCCACTTCAAGTCGAAACCTCCTGAAGTACGAAGTGTTCCAACTTTGCGCAGGATAAGGTTCTCACTATGGCAAGCTGCACACTATAGTTGCTATGGAAGGATCTCATGTCGGATGGGGGTTGTGTGTTGCACACGCGACAGACTGCGCGTGCAGCAGCCGAACTTCAAGTACAACTCCACTTGCTGTTCCTGCTACTGTAGTACGACTGTACTGCCATAAACTCTGGTTTAGGGAAGTACTTAGTGTTCGAAGTGTGCACAGGATACGGGCTGAGCAGCTTCGCACTGCACGATCGCTGAACATGCAGCAGCCGAACTTCAACTTGGACACCAAATTCAAGTGCACATGCCGCAATGTAGATGCAGCGCTTTTTCAGTCGCGCTAAGCATGTGCACAGGGCTGTCTCCGCGCCCCAAGCGGAGTTTGATGCAGGCACGTGCACCATATCTATACGTGTACACTTTGAATGTACCACGTACTCTATGCGTATTTGCATTTATTTGCTAGCTGGCATAGTAGAGGCAGTAAAGCAGCGCCCACATGTGCATGCATGCGCACATGCATGTGTTCATTGCTGACCGCTTCCACCTTGGAGAAGAAGAGGCCTTGACTGCTTGACCTGATGCATATGTTTTCATGTTCGTCTATTGATGTACAGTGTACATGTTTACTTCTAAGTAGAATACCTGCATGTGTACTTGTACTGTATTTGACTCCGCTTAAGGCGCGGACAGTCCTTTGCACATGGTGTGCGTGTGACAAGAAAAAAACATGATCAGACATGCTGTTGTGAGCGAACAAGCTGGCGATGCTCAGCACGGCGTACTCCACAGAAAGGCTGGCATGTTGCCAGAGCACTACTCTTGACGAGTTACAACCCCATGTCCCAGGGACCTGACACGTGTACATGATATTCAGGAGCAAGTACTTGAGTGCGAGTACTTGAGTAAGAGTACTACGGCAGTATGTGCTCACTCACTGCTTCGATCTTGGAGAATAAGAGGAGGACCGGGTGCTCCAATGGCACCATATAGACACGTACCTTTTTACATGTCCTTTTTGGGGTGCACGTGTACACTTCCGAAGTACTGCCAGTATAGTACAATACATGGGGCTGTAATTATTAGACTAGTGCTCTGGCAACATGCCAGGCTTCCCTTATAGGAAGCTTAGTGCTGAGCATTGCCAGCTTTTTCGCTACCGATCTGATCCCTTTTCCTGGTCACGCGCACCGTGTGCGAAGAGCTTTCCGCGCCCTAAGCGGAGTTTCATAAGGATACAATACCGGTACAGTACTTGGTGAGTACTACTCGAAATACTTGTTTGTTTAGTATGTGCAAGTACCTACACTACCGGTGTACGTGCACTGATGAGCTGGTGTAGTAAAAGCAGTAAAACAAAAAAAGTTCACTCACCGCTTCGACCTTGCAGGTGAAGAGGTTTTGGCTGCTTGCCTGATACATATATGGTTCCATGTCGTTTTTTTTTGGGGGGGGTGTACATGTATACTTTCGAGTACAATGCCTGCACGCGTACATGAATTGACTATTTATTGCTAGTGTAGTAAAAGCAGTCAAGTACCAGTAGGTACTTCAGAAGAAGTACTACAGCAGTATGTGCTCACTCACCGCTTTGACCTTGAACTTTCCGAAGGGTTGCACAAAAACGTATATGGGCGTTTTTCCCCCCGTCAAAACATGTGCAGTAACTGACACTCACATACGCCTGCACCGAAACATTAGCCATACACACTATATATACGCTCCGTATACGGCTATGTGGCTTGCTCGTATACGACGTTTTCGCACAACCGTACAAGGCTTGAAGAAACCGAGGACCTGACTGCTGGCCGTGATGCATCGTGACTGCTGGCCGTGATGCATCGTGACTGCTGGCCGTGATGCATCGTGGCTGCTGGCCGTGATGCATCTACCCGCGTTCTTTCATTGATGACATACAAAAATGACATACTTCAAAAAAGTGTATTTATAGAATGCCTACACAGGTACATGCATTTATGAGCTGGTGTAACAAGAGCAGTCAAGCGTGTGCCCACTCACCGCTTCGATCTTGGAGAAGAAGAGGAGCACAGCGTGCTCCGATGGCACTCTCGACCCCAGGGTCTCACACACACTCTGCAGCAGGCACAGCCATGACACACATGAATTACGCGTGTTCATACATTGTACCAGGTACATGAAGAGTAGATAGTACTGCAACTCAGCCGCAGGCACAGCCAGGGCACACATAAATTTCATCAGTTCATGAACTGTGCATGGACATGCATGAAGCAGGATAGCGTGTGCATGTACACTCCAAGGGTTTCACACACACTCTGCAGCAGGGGGCCAAAGAAGATGGCAAAGAATGGAAATCAATGGCTTGAAGAGAGGTAAACTGGCTCGACCAACTTGTCAAAAACGGAGTGTGGTGCCCCCCTCAGCAGAGGATATTCCTTCAAGTACTTCTAGCAACCTCTCAGGTTTTGGAACGCATGCAAATCGACAGGGAAAACCAGCCAACCAACCGTGCGTCCGTTGCGTAGCTCGACTTTGTTAGATGTGTGCTGCGACCATACTCAACCTGGCGGGACACGCCAACGAACGAGAAAAACGTGACATCACGCCGCAGGCTGAGCAGGTTTTGCACTCGCGACACAACGCGCGGGCAGCACCCGCCACTTGCTGTGGGACAGCAGAGGCGGTGCTGCACGCGCACGCAAGCTGGGTCAAGCTGGGGCATGGGTTTGGGACAATGGGGCTGTGTTGTGTGTGCTTGGTGTGTGCTGCCTGCGTGCTCAGCAGTGGGCAAAAGCCCACAGGTTGTGGTGGTCCGCTCGATCAGCACATTTTTTATGGTACATGGACGGTGACCCACCTAACAGACTAGTTTTTCTTGTGCGTAGTTTAGTTGGGAATTGGTTATATTGTTCTCACTCATCACATGTGCAATTGGACAGCGCCACCTCCGCAATAACCCGTCTTCCACAATGCTTAGTCATACTTCTTGTAGTTTACTACTTTGTTTGAAGTGGGTATCATGTCTTCACGTGGCCAGCAGTCATACAAGTGGCGGGCACACTGAAAGCAGGTGTGCTCCATTCATGAGAACGACGGCAGGCCGAGCTGGCAGGGGCGTGTCCTACGGTTGTGCGAAAACGTACACGAGGAAGCCATATGGCAGTATACGGAGCATATATACAGCGTGTATGGCTCATGTTTTGGCGCAGGCGTATGTGAGTGATGTCTGGTGCTCAGTGGCCCAGTATTACTCAGTTATTGCACATGTTTTGACGGGGGAAAAAACGCCCATACACGTTTTTGTGCAACCCTAGCGTGTCCCATGATAGTCAGCCCCATAGCGGGCTTTACAGATCGGTTTTGACCGCTCTAAACAGCCTCCACATTCCGTGTTCATGCACAATCGCGCCCACAACGATGATTCATGACTCTTGACTAAGTGGTTCATGTATACAGCTGACCTTAGAGAGCCTCCACATCCTCAACGCTGTGCTTGCGCACCCCTTGTGCCTCATGCAACTCCGTGTTCATGCATAAACCAGCACATGTGAAATTCATAAACACGTGTAAATGTAAAGACTGACCTTCAACGCCTCCATATGTGTCCTCTACGCTGAACTTGCACGCCCGTTTTGCCTTGCGGCTACTGCCCCGCAATTCATGAACACATGTGATTCATGAACAAGTGTACATGTACGCACGACTCACCTTGAGCGCCTCCACATCCTCAACGCTGTATTTGCACACGCCTTTTGCCTTGCGGCTGCCGGTGGAGGCATCGGAGAAGCTGCTGCCCCTCCTCTGCGGCAGCCTGTTGACCAGCTGCACGCAGCCCACCACGCTTCCGCCCTCCCTCCGTAGCGGCCCACAGAGCATGGTCCGCGCCCCCTGCCTGCAGGCTCACGGCACATGGACCAACTATTGGCTCAAAAGAAGTCTGCAGCGGATGCCCAACCCACATGCCGCACATTAAACTGTATTAGTGTAACACCTCAGAGAAATATGTTTTTAGCCCGCACAGCATTTTTCGCGCCCCCTGTCCAGAGGCTCACAGCACACGGGCGCAGCGAGATATTATGCCGCAGCGCACACGTACACACATGAAGACTGCTTCGGAAGAACTACTAGTATATTGTTTACTTCACAGAAGCATCACTGTTACTACTACTTCCATGGCCCAGAGAGCGTGGTTCGCGCCCCCTGCCTGCGGGCTCGCACCTCAAAGGCACAGCGAGATGAATAGTGATGTTTTAGGATGACAGCGGTTTACCACATGTACACACATGAAACAACTGCAGAAATACTAATATAATAGAACACCAATGACGTGCTTTTGCAGTGGCCTGCAGAGCATGGTACAGGATGAATCAGTCATAACATCATGAGTGAGTCATTGATGAAAGAATTGATTCACTCACTTGCTCTTGGACATGGGAATGCGGGGCTCGCTCCGAGCGTCGTCCACGTTGAGCGTAATGCCAGTCGTCATCACACATAGGACCACTCCAGAGCTGCACGGTGGACATGGATGAATGAATTCAGCAATCCACATGTACAAATGAGCGTGATGCCAGTCGTCATCACGCACAGCACCACTCCAGAGCTACACAATGGTGGGCGAGCAGGTGGACATGCGTGGATGAATTTATTTATCCACGTGTACATCATGACATGCGGGACCAAGTGCTCCAGAGCTGCACACTGGCAAGGAGGTGTACACGAGTGAAAGAAGTCACTAACTCACATGTACACGTGTACACATGAGCGTGGCTACCATCGGCATGACACACAGGACCACGCCAGAGCTGTATAAAGTGGCGACCACGTGTACCTGAATGAAGCATGGTTTCAGATGCACACACCAACACGGTTCGACAACTGCACAAATGCATGCACATATCGGCACACGGATAGCTCGCGCCGTGAGAGGGGCACAGACAGCAGAGCGTAAAAACGAAGTCACAGGTCCAGATCTGACAAAAATACAGAAAGAATGCTCAGATAAGCATCTTTGGCAATGTCACTGGCCCACAAGGACACTGACCGGCGCGTGTAGGTGTGGGGGCTGTTTTTTTCATCAGGTGGACAAATCACCCTGCAGGCTTCGGCCTGGCATTTGGCCCCAGCCACGGCAGTATCTGGGCTTAGCAGCCTTTTCGGTTTCTTTCACTGGCAGCATCCTTAGCACTTCAGGGCACTGTCCGGCGCGTGTAGGGTGGGGGCTACTAAGTTTTTTGACTGGATGATCATGTCACTCCACGGGCTTGGGCCTGTCGTTTTCGCCCCAGCCACGGCAGTACATGGGCTTGGCAACCCCTAGAGGTTTCTGCCCTCTTATGGTACTGGCCGGCATAGGTAGGGCGGCGGCTACATGGCCTTGGCCAGGTGCATAAACCAGCCCACAACACTTGGCCTGGCACCTGGCATCTGGGCTTGGCAACCGCCGAATTTTGTTTACCAATTCAACGTGTACCGGTGCACCTTCACACGCGCCCAAAAAATACAGCACCCATCTTTGAAAGGCAGCTGCTGCCACTCCACACAAACACCCCTCCCCTCCCCCCCTCAGACGAGCGGTAGCACAGCACGCCGCGCTGTCTGTCAACGTTGAAACGGTTCGTTACATCAACATCTGAAGTGCACAGAGCACCCACCTCTCGAGGGGCAGCTGGTGCCACTGCGCGTCGCCGAGCCCCCCCCCCTCCTCACACGAGCGGTAGCACAGCACGCCGCGCTGCTGCGGGTGCTGCAGGTACAGGTGCGCCTGCTGGCTGGGCACCGCCTCCGCCGCCTCCAGCATCACGTGCGCCGCCCACCTGTCCACGTGAACCCGGCTGACGCCCGACTTTCGCGGCGTCGCACAGTCCGGCACCACCTGGGGTTGCACGAAAACGTATGCGGGCATGGCTCTTGTTTGCCACCAGTAGTGTTGCACGAAAACGTATGTGAGAGTTTTTTTCTTTTGTCAAAACATGTGCAATGACCACCTGTCCACATGGACCCGGCTGACGCCCGACTTTCGCGGCGTCGCACAGTCCGGCACCATCTTAGGTTGCACGAAAACGTATGTGGGCATGGTCCTTTTTTGTCACCAAGTGTTGCACAAAAACGTATGTGAGCGTTTTCTTTTTTTGTCAAAAGCATGTGCAATAATCACCTGTCCAAGTGGACCCTGCTGACGCCCGACTTTCGCGGCGCCGCGCAGTCCGGCACCACCTTGTAATGGGCGTGGTTTTTGTTGGGGCAAAAACGTGCAACCACTTACTGCCATGCAAGAGCACCAGCTGTGACCCACACACGCCTTCGCCAAGGTATTACCATCCCTCTGTTTTTTTCACAACATGTATTTCAGTAGACGCCGCGCAGTCCGGCACCACCTTGAGGTAGGGTTGCACGGAAATGTGTGCAGTGCACGCGCGATATGTATATTGGCGCTTTGCAATAGTGCGGTTCGTGGTATAATGCGAGGTCCGTGCAGCTGGCACATACCACGTGCTTGTTTCCAATGTATAACGATATAGTGCAGGTCTGGATATAGTGTGGCGCCGCGCAGTCCGGTAACACCTTGAGGTAGGGTTGCGCAACAACGAATATGATTTTTTTTTCTTGTCAAAACATGTGCAATAACATGGTATGCCGGGCCAGCCACCAAGAAAAAGCACCAGCTGTAGCCCACACACGCCTGCGCCAAGCTGTTTACAAACATTAGCCATACACGTCGAAGTACTTTTGTAGAAATACGCTGTATATACTTCTGAAGTATACAGCAGGAGAACCGTATGCGGCGTACATGGCTTGCTTATATCTACGTTTTCGCGCAACCCTACCTTGAGGTTTATGGCCAGCATGGGGGCCAGCCCTCCTCCGCCGGCGCCCGCGCACGCCGCCTCTGCTGAGCACCGCTGCACTGGCGCCCTCCCCCCCCTACCAGCATTTCCTGTGACGAGCGCACCGCCAATGCCGCTTGCCCTGCACACGCCCCCCCCTCCAGCCACACCACCGCTGTCCCCTCCACCTATGCTAACATCGCCGCCGCTCCCCACCGCACTCAATACAGCACAGACGGCAGCAGCCGCCGCGGCAGCAGCGTCGGCGGCAGCAGCGCCGTGGGCAGCAGCGCCGACGGCAGCGCCAGCCGCAGCAGCGCCAGCGGCAGCAGCGGCAGCTGCAGCAGCGTCAGCGGCAGCAGCGGCAGCCACCGTGATGCCGTCCCCAGAGGGGCGCGGCGTGGCATCACACGACGCGCGTGGCGAGAACTGCTTCCACGTGGCGGCGCCGCGCTTGAACTTCATGTGTATGC
>JAULBY010033838.1:0-14972 GCA_032358315.1 Ophiocytium majus | reverse complement strand
ATCGGCGGCACGTGCCTCAGCGGCGGCATTCGCACAGCAGCAGCTAGGGCACACTGCCACAAAAGGCGTCAGTGGCGGTGTTTTGCATCGGCGGCGCCGTGACGTGCCTCAGCAGCGGCGCGGCGACAGCAGCAGCTCCAGACAGCAGTGTATAGCGACGAGGAGACATCCATGGTCTTTTCATAGATGAATGAGATTGACCGGAGGTTACTACCCCTTCTCCCACACGTACTCTCCGACACCCAGGCAGACAGCCAGGCAGCGTGCGACGCCCGCCGTCTAGTTCCACCTCTTGTAGCTGGGCCGAACTGCCTATTCAAAAACAATTCATCAATGTTGTTTTTTAAGCCTTAGGTGTCCGGCTGTCTTGCTTATTTATGAATTTGTTTGTTTATTTGTTTACGAGCAAACAAACAAATTCAAACATGAACTTGTATCAACATCAATCAGCGCGTTGCTGTTGCAATTGCTACGGCGCGCCCGGGGGCGCAAGTAAAGAGGCGTGCGATATAGGGCGCAACTGATTTAACAATTTCGCATCACACCCGTGTACAGTGTACACCTGAAAAAAGAAAAGCGCTCGAGCAACTGGGTGGCACTCGCAGCAGCGGCTGCTGCTGTGGCAGCAGCAAAGCGTGCGGAGCATGGCGTCTCCCGAGGCCGCCGGCACTCATACCCTGGGCGTCCCTTTGGTGCCTCCATCCTATGCTGCAGAACCTGAGGAGCACTATGTGAGCATCGATGGCGCTGTCGTCAGGATGCCGCCGGACTTGGTGAGCACCTCAAACACCGCGTGCTTGGCGCGCCTGCACCCTCCCTGTGCGCCTCTGTCACGGAGCGCTGCTGCGCAGCCAACACTTGCAGTCCATCCAAGAACGTGAGGCAAGCTTCAGTCGCTGCGAGGCATTATTAGCTACAGTAGTGCACAGGCGAATTCGGAGAAGGCTAAACGAAAAGGGGCTCATACAGTACCCTGTGCAGATTTCTTGGGGTAGTTTATGGCATGTTGTAGCATATACATACATATATGTATGTATTTATGTACATAAAATATGCATACTTCTGAAGTAAGTACAAATATGTATACACTCACCATTTCTTGCGCCCGCCTGTCAAGGACTGTGGTGCGTTGTTTTGCGCTGTGAGCGTTTAGCATGCTCCCGGGGTGCCGCAGTGCTAGTAGCTTGTAAGTTTATCTAATACAAGCTCTCACATTTGTTTAGCCGTCACCGGTGGAGGTGTTCGTCTTAAATAAATTGCAACCGTGCCACTGCAGTGGAGCATGTTCGGCGGCCCTGCGCCCAGATCGCCTGGTGTCTGAAACTTCAACATTAATTTCAACCTAAAGTTTGCCGCGCATCTCCCGGCACGTGCTGAAATCTGAAACCACAGAATAGGCTAGTACCACTAGCAACACCAAAAGTACTACAGTAGTATGCTTCAAATATGTGTCATGATTACAGTAACCGAAGCAGCGTCGACAGCGGCTGCGGCAGTACCACGCGGCACGACGCTCCGACTTAGCGCATGTTCCACAGTGCATATAGACTATAGTGGAACACTGCCTAGTGCTGCAGCCCAGTTGCCGACAGCTGCTGCGGCGCACCTGCCAGCGGCCCACCAGCGCACTGGGACAGTGAATGAAGTATTGTTCCAAAATAAAAATGCACCATGATAGATGCATTCCAGCGCACTGGCACTGGTATGGTGATTGGGCTCATCCACACGCTCTTTGGGTGCATCACCCGATGTCGACAGCTAAGTGTTGTTTGTGGTGGTGTTGTTGGCTGTTGACAGCGCGTAGTGCTCCTGGAGAGCGTCTCAGTGAGCCCAATCACATACTGGAAACCTCTTTTATGAAAGAAACCAAAAAGGTGACTGAGCCCAGGTACTCCCGTGGCTGGGGCAAAATGCCAGGCCGAAGCGTGTGTGGTGATCTATCCACTTGGTCAGAACCAGTGGCCCACACCCTGCACGCGCCGGCGAGTACCCTTGAGGGCTAGGGATGCTTCCGAGTAATAGAACAGCACAGGCTTATGTGTACTTCAAAAGTATGTACTGCTGTGGTACATACATCTAAATATGTACAACTGTAGCACATAGATTTGGATATGTACTAGTGGTAGCACTGTAGCACATACCAGAGGTCTACTTGAAAAGAAGTATACGCACATACTACATGGTAGTACTTCAGAAGTACTAGCAGCAAGACAAGTCGTACCAACTTGTTGAGGAAGAAGGTGAGGACGAACGAGATGGGCCCCTGCGCCTGCAGCAGGTATATACTTAATGTATACTTAGTAATGTGGAGTAGGTACTACTGTAGCACATACATAGTTATACTACTAGTAAGTACGCACTGCTGTAGTACAAAAAAACTCTTTCTTGAAGTACCGGAAAAATCGCACTCACTTGTTGAGGAAGAAGGTGAGCACGAACGAGATGAGCCCCTGCGTGTACCGCAGATAAATGTCGCCAATCTGCGGCAGTGAGCGTGCCTCGATGACGCCAGTCTCGCGCAGCACCAGCCAAAAAAGCATCCACACCACCAGAAACCACAACTTGGAGTCATATACCAGAAGCTCAAAGACCGTTCCGAAGAACGATATCGGGCGCGCGCTCTGCGGGCCCTCCTTGATGCCGACGGCCTGCGCGAGCTTGCGTGTGGCTGACGGTACCCACATAATTCCATGTATATACATATATATATATATATACACATATAGTGTGGGTGGGTGTTGTAAGGGAGGTCATGTGGTGTGGGGGCGGAGGGCGGGCACGGGCAGCCAGGGGACGCAGCGGAGGTGGGCGAAAGCGTGAGTTTGCGCGGGCTTGCGTGTGGCTGATGGTAACCACATAATTCCATGTATATGTATACATATACATATGTATATGGTGTGTTGTAGGGAGGTCATGTGGGGTGGGGTGGGCGGCACTGGCGGCAGCGGGCGCAGTTGCGGGTGGGTAACCAATGGTCGGTGAACGCATTTATGTTTTTGTTTGCGGGGGGGGGCGGGGGGGGGTGATGATGTGAAGGTAGCGCATGAGCCGTGGTGCACGTTGAAGGGTGCTGTGGGGCTGCACAGGCACCGGCGTCACGCCAAATCAGAAACGTGGGGGGGCGAACGTGATCAAAAGCAGGTAGACATTGCCGTACACGCGCCGGCCAGTGCTCTGTGTGGGCTAGACATTGTAGTACACACACACATGCTGCAGAGTGCCCTGGCAAGTGTTTTGCGGGGGGGGGGGTGACAGCGCGGTTGCTGCTGAGCAGCGTTCACGCGCGGCGCAGTGGCAAGGCTGTGGTAGGTGTTGCTGCTGAGCACTGCTGTTGCTAGGGTTGCGCGAAGACGTGTATGAGCAAGCCACACACGCGGTATACGGAGCGTATATATACAGCGTGTTTGACTAACGTCTGAAAATAATAATGATGAGTGACATGTGGCCCAGGCGTGTCTGGGTAATGTCTGGTGCTCTTGCATGGTGGCTGGCGCATATATAAGTTACTGCGCATGTTTTGACACGAAAAAAACGCCAATGTACGTTCGTTGGTGCAATCATAGCTGTTGCGGCTGGAGCATTGTTGCTGCAGCTGCAAGCAACACACGCGGAAGCCGCGGCTCGTCAACCTTCGCACACCGCCATCGGTGCATACACGAGGGGTGGAAGTGAGGGCCAATGCTACTCTGGCTCTCCACTTAAGCTGCTAGTCACCCGTTTGCCAGCATGCTTGCACAACACCCGGGGTCACTTTCTGCTGCTGTGCCAGTGTGCGTTGCTAGCTGGCAGCCGCCAGCCCGCCTACCGTGCAGCAGGGGGGTATGTGCAGACGGTCGGCACACTGCCCAGCAGCTGCCGCGCCGCCGCTGCCGCTCTGCTCTGCTCTGACACGGCATGTTGCTCGCGGCAGCACGCAGGGCGTGGTCATGGACCGTCTCTGTTGCAAGTCAAGAGAGGGTTGCGAAGGGTGCACCGCAGCACCGCCCACCACCAGCACCAGCATCATGGCACGGCACGACAGGCACAACGCGAGCCCCTGTGTGTCTGCTGCCGCTGCCACCATCGGGTACCCCAGCCAGGACAGCGCCGCTGGGACACATGCATGTTGCCATCATCACAGGAGACACCAAGCAAGACTGCCTTCCAAAACTCACCTCGCTTCGCTGACTGTTGTCGCTCCCGGATGCGTGTGGTGACCGTCACGCCGCCATTGGCGCTGGCGCGCGGCTCGGTGCTCATGCCGCTGCCTGGGTGTTTCAAGGCGGCAGCAATGTAGCACACGCGCGGCCAGGCGGAGTGTGTTGTTGTGCGCGATGCGGGGACCGCGCGTCAAATTGGGTCAAAAAATGGACCACTCTCAGGACCGCCCCTCTCAGAGAATTTTCCTCAAGCTCGCCGGGATCCCCACCCCGATCCGCTGCTGTCAATCGCACGACACAGCGCTCTAACACAGCCTTGAGTGCATGACCAAAACAGCAGCGCCGCCCTTGTCTAGCGATGCTGCTGGCCCCTGCCGCGCCGCCTCCAGTCCCCCCGAAAGCAACCAAAACCACAGTTCAAAACACACGAACCCTGTTTTGCGGTCCCCGCCTGTTCCTGGGGTTGCTGCGGGGTCTGCTGTGTGAAAAACCCTCACAATGCAGCCGCGGCGGCGGCTGACTGACCCTACAGAGGCAGGGCAGTGGCGGCAGCAGGGGCAGTAACTACACAGGCAGCAGCCCGCAGCGCCCGAGTGCGCGCCAGGCGAAGCTATGCCCCGTCCTACGGAGGCCAACGTGAAGGCGGAGACGAGACACTCGGCGAAGCGAGGTGAGCGCGACACACTCACACCCAAAAGAAAACAAAAATGGCGAGCACAGCTGTGTTGCTGCTGCTGGCAGCTGTGAGGCAAGGTAGGACTCGTCTGTCAACCCCACGCCCAGCCGCCTCTAGCCATAGCGCGGAGCTTCTCCTGCTCCCCAGTTAGGAGAGCTCCCCCCCCCCGTTGTGTGCTGCCACCGCCACATCCAAGGCGTCATGCGCTCCTAGAGTGTACCGTCGTGATGGACATCAAATTTACAGCTCTAGACATGTGAAAGATTTACCAGGAAGCTCTGTTGTGCCAAGTGGCTGCTCCCCCGTCGCTCAGCTCGGACTGGCGCGGTGCTGCCTGTAGTGGTGGTTGGCGGCGCTGCTTGCTGCCGCTCACCTTTCCTGCTGCAGCAATGGCACTTAGCACGTTCCTGGAAAGAAGTGGCGCGTCAACATGCAGCGGCACCAGCGGCGGTGCAGGCGGCATGCCGGACCAGCAGTGCGCCAGCCGCACCAGCAGGACACACCAGTCCCACCTCGCGTCCATGCCACAGCTGGTGTAACTACAGTACTCGCGAGTATACTCTACTAAGTAGTAGGCTTGTGTGATCGACTGCAGCCACCAGATGCACCCCTCTGCGTGCAAGGTTGCTTGGCCCAGATGCTGCCGCGGCTGGGGCGAAAATGCCAGGCCAGGACCCGTGGGGTAATTTACCCGTGGCACACCCAAAACCGACCCTAACATTTTTCGTGGTCAAGCACAAGTGTGTAGTGCCACTGCTCTGGCCAAACCACGTGTGTTTACATTCAGTTGCCAAGGTAGGGGTTTGACAGTGAGGGGGGCCCTGCTGTTTCCACCGCACATGTGAGAACTCAATCTAGGAGTGATAAAACGCTAGGTCTCCCCGCCGGTAGGGGCCACCACCCTTGTATCGCACCTGCCGAAGCGCGGATGCCACCATAGAGCTGTGGTGCGTCCAAGTGCAAGGTGCAGGCACCGTGGCTGCAGCAAACTCACTTGTATGTATATACATACATGTGAAAGAAACCAAAAAGGTGACTGAGCCCAGGTACTCCCATGGCTGGGGCAGAAAGCCAGGCCGAAGCCTGTGTGGTGATCTATATGTGTTGGGGCACCGCAGCTTGCAATGCATGTCCTGAGTGTGCATGTGGTGCTTGTGTGGCAAAACGCGACACGGTATGTGCCACGTCACCACACACACACACATACACACACACACACACACAGACACGCACACACACACACACACTCACACACGCACACACACACACAGAGCTCACTGCGCGTGACAAACACGACACGGTAAGTGCCACATCACCACACACACACTCTCTTTCTCTTTCTCTCTCTGCATCATCCCTAGCCCTCCAGGACACTGACCGGCGCGTGTAGGTGTGGGGGCTGTCTGGTGTTTCCACCAGGTGGACAAACCACCCCACAGGCTTCAACCTGGCGTTTTTTCCCCAGCCACGGCAGTATCTAGCAACCATTTAGGTTTCTTTCACACACACGCACACACAGAGCTCACTCTCCCAGCCCAATTTCAAGTTCACAAGTCAAACAATAAGTGTGCAACTTCAAGTCCTGCGCACGCGCCTGTGGCCGCACGCTGCGAGTGGAACTCGCGGCCTGGCAACCGCCACCTCGCGCCAGAGCTCACTCTCCAACAAGACTTCAAGTTTCCAACCCAAACTTCAAGTAGTGATATACTGGCGCGCACACACCCTCGTCTCTAGACTATGTCTAATACACAAACTTCAAGTGCCTACCTGTAGTTTATACCGGTGCGCACATGCCTCATGTCTCTGTGACTAATACACAAACTTCAAGTGCCTCAAGACTGCACATCTGTGTGCGTGTTTAGCGGCTGCAGCGGCCGCACGCAGGCTGAAACTGTCTGAAACCCTGTCTGAAACTGTCACTGAGGTAATTCGTGTACAATCCCAAACTTGCAGTTTATTTGCAATACGTCCACAGTGTCATGCGTAGTTGCAGGTACATGAGCCCACGCTGCACATTTTTGTGTGGGTCGTGTAGACTTGGAGTTGAAGCCCTGAACTTCAAGCTGCAGTTGAACTTCTCTGTGCCGCGCGGCCGCCGCCTCTACAGCGTCGCACCGCACAAGCTCAAAAACGCGCGTTCAAGGCCGGCGCATGTGGGCCATGCATGGACAAGCCGGAGTTCAGGCGGCCAAGTTGAAGTTCACATGTTGAAGTTGACTCGTCTCCACCCTGCACATATCTGGTTCCTCGTGTAGAGGTAAGTTGAAGCCCCAAACTTCAAGTTTCATGTTGAAGTTGAAGTGTTTATGTTAAAACAATCCTGTGCGTCTGCACTGTGCGCCCGTGCTGCCGTTGCAGCGTCGCACCGCATCAAGCTGGCGTTGGGGCTGGAGCACGGTCCCAAGGACGTTCGCCCCTTCTCGTTCCTGGGAACGGTCTTTGAGCTTCTGGTTTACGACTCCAAGTTATGGTTCCTCATTCTGTGGGTGGCGTTTTGGGCAATACTGCGCTGCACGGGGGCCGTGGGTTACCATGTGAAGCCAGCGATTGCGGTTACGTATCTCAACTACGCGGTCGTTCTCATCAACTTCCTCCTGGCCTTCTTCCTCAACAAGTGAGTGGCGCTTACTTCAAGTGCACTTCTTGAAGTACTTCGAAGTTTACTAGTAGTATTAATGCTACAGTGGTCATGCTGTTGACTACCATGCGAAGCCAGCGACCACAGTCGCTCTCAGCACCTTCCTCCTCCCCTTCTTCCTCAACAAGTGAGTGACGCTTACTTCAAATGTACTTCTTGAAGCACTTCGAAGCTTACCAGTAGTACTATCGCCGCTGCTATCAATAGCACGTAGTACGTAGTACATGCATGTATGCGCGTAATACCTGTCTCATCACCTTCCTCCTCACCTTCTTCCTCAACGAGTGAGTGACGCTTGCTTCAAGGATTTCAAGTTGTGTCACTGCTACAGTGGCATCACTGCCGCTGCTATTACTAGCACGTACTACTACGTAGTACTTGCATGTGTTCGCCTAATATGTGTCTCATCAACAGCTCCCTCCTCGCCTTCTCCCTCACCAAGTCAGCGCTGATAATAGTTGTGCTGCTAAAGTACTGTTAGAAGTACAACAGCAGTACCCACATAAGTTTACATGTATACACCTAATGTATGTGTGTAGTGATGAGTCACGGCGAATAACGTATTTTGTACGTTATATGGCGTATTTCTACGCCCCAAAACGCGACATACAGCGTATTTGCCGTACAAATACGTTCATCTGCATACGTTATACGGCGTATTTACATACGTTGTACGGCTTATAATGCGAAAAATACACGCTGTGACCCATCACTATATGTGTGTGTACAAATCTATGCATGTACCGTGCACTCACGGCTTAGCCTTGTTTCTGCATACTCATCTAGTGTGTGACAGGTCGCTGGACCCCGCGCCCAGCCTCATGCCGCACTTACTCAAGCGCACCAAATCGCGGGTGCACTGTCTAGCGTTCTACATACATTGTAAATATACAGGTATACACTACGTAGTATATTTCTAGAAGTATAGCATTATACATGTTTCATGTGCGCGCCATGCCCAGCCTGCTGCCTCCAACTTCAACTCGAACTTCAACTTCAACCACAAGTACGTGCCGTCTTTGTTGTTTGCAACAGCCAGCAGCAGTGCTGGTTGTAGCATGTGTGCACATCACTTGCCGCGTGTACATAAAATATGACATGCGTAAATATGACAAGCACGAATATGACACGCGCCGGCTTGGCAAGCACTGCTGCTGAGGTGCACTGATAAACTTGAAGTATACATAGTGATCTTTACCTGAAGTATACAGAGTGATACTTGACGTGTGTACATAGTGATATACTGTAGTGCTTGCAGTCTACATAGTGATGGGTCAGGGCGTTTCTACCGTATTTTATACTTTACTGGGAAGTACTGTACTTCTCTGGGAAGTAGTACATTATAGGCAGCGTCGTTTCACACCCACAAGTGCGATTTATCGTGTACATGCTGTACAAGTACGGTTATGTGAATGCTTCTTGAAGTCCTTTGAAGTACATTTAAACGCCACAGTTTATATGGTAACAGGGCTATCATGAAAACTTTATATGCCTTGATAGCTACATGTGCATACACTTCTGAAGTACTTCAAAAATACATATATATATACATGTATACTTCAGCGTGGTATACTGAAGTACTTCAGAAGTATACTTCAAGTATACTTCCACATGTTCCTTTTTCGCTGCGGAGCAGCGCCCAAGTGCAGCTCTGCTGTGGCGCGGCCCCCATGCGCAGTCCGCAAGACACAGGCGGCATGTTGAAGTTTTAGTTGAAGCTTCTGCTGCTGAGCACTGACACCGCATCCACCTTTCTGCTGCCGCCGCTGCCGCTGCCGCTGCTGCCGCCGCTGCTGCTGCTGCCGCTGCTGCTGCTGCCGCCGCCGCTGCTGCCGCTGCTCACTGCAACTTCAACAACAACTTCAACAACAACTTCAACTTCAACAATAACCTGAACTTCAACACAAACCTCCACTTCAACAACAACCTCAACTGAAACTTCAATAACAATTTCAACTGCTGCTGAGCAGCGCCTATGGTCAGTTTAAGGAGCAGGGGCGCCTCGCATTGACGGCGTTTGGCCCTTCCATTGGCATTATTGCGCAGCTGCGGGTGTGGTACAAGCACGAGCCGGCCTTCCAGGCGCGCATGCTGCGCCTGTGCAACGCCGCGCACTACCTCTCCATCATGGACCTGGTGAGCTTTACCACATAATAGAAGTAATACCTGCTACTATACAGTACTTCCGAAGTATATACTTCGAAGTGTTACCGATTACTGGAAGTATGTTGAAGTACAGTGCACTCGCGATTTAGTTCGCTTTGATTTAGTGCGGTATCCAGTTCAGTGCGGGGTCCAGAGACCTGCCGATGACCACATACTTCTACATAAACGGTACACGATGCCTTACCTGATTTGGGTGCGGGTCTTGCTTTAATGCCGGGTGCTAAGGGGATGACACTACCCCGCACTGGATCGCGAGTGCACTGTACTACCATGTATTTTTGTATGGGCTGCATGTGCGAACACACAGGGCAACTATTACGGCTGGGGGGAGCTGCTAGAGCGTGGTCTGCTGAGCACCAATGGGATTGACATGTACTTCAAAGTGTATTCTAATCATACTTGCATGTATATATACTCTAGTACTGCGTGTAAATTAGTGTGTACTGTTGTATGTGTTTAATGTGCGCGCACACAGGGCAACTACTACGGCTGGGGAGAGCTGCTGGAGCGCGGTCTGCTGAGCACCAAGGAGATTGACATACTCAAGAAGCTGCCCGGCAAGAAGGCACAGGTCGTCATGATCTGGGTCCTGGACGAGTTCAACGCGCTCATGCAGAGGTACGAAAACTTCAACTTCAAGTTTACCAACTTCAACTAGCCTTCATGCCTCTATGACTGATATGCATACTTCAAGTGGTCTGGGCCATGAACGTATTCAACGGATGGGCATCTATGGTACATGGATGACATACATGCATTATGCTGATGCAGAGGTACGCCAACTTGAACTTCAAGTTTAACCTTGAACTTTGTGCGTACCTTCAGCCTCTAGATGCTTCGGAAGCAGTTCGCAGCATGTGGAAAGTAAGAGCTGGGCCATGAACGCGTTAGACGCGCTGATGCCTTGAGAGGAACTTCAACTTTAACTTCAACTGCATCTGTCACTCCGTAAAGTACATACCGGTACTGCTAGTACTTCAGAATTATGCAAAAACAAAAAGCCCACCCCTCTCCCACAGTGCCGCTGCTGGCTGTTGAAAGCGGTGCCGTGAGTTGAAAGCGGTGGTCAGTGCTGTGACTTACTCAGTCAGAAGTCAGCAGTCAGTAAGTAAGTAAGTTACTCTGATTTGGGTGGGGCACTCATAAATGACGGCAAGTGTACACTATAGCTATAGTGTATAGAAGCGCCAGGCGCGCCGGGGGGGAGGGAGTGGGGCGAGCACTGCAGCACGCAGCTCACAGCGCAACATCGCTGCCCTCCCCCAGGAACGCAACCACTGACTCGGCATCCACTGCATCAACCAGGTCAGCTCCACCGCCGCCATGTCGGCCTCCTCCGAGGGTGTGCCCTTTTCGGTCTTGCAGTGGGCTGTCATCTGCGTCTGCGCGGCCTCGCGCTGCTTCTTCCTGGTGTGCTGCTGCTCCTTGTTGGCCTTCCTCTTGTCCGCCCGCCCCGCATGCTGCTCGGCCATCTGCAGCACACCACTAGTAGCTGGTATCTCAGAGACCTCACCAGTGCAAGCAGCCATGTTCTCGCCAGAGGCACCGCGGACGTGTGCGGCCAGTCGCCCCAAGCCACCTGGGAAGGACCTGCCGCAGAACAGACAGCTCCATTTTGACTGTGGAGCGCTGCTGTCCGTGGCGCCATGGCTGCGCCCCAGGGGGCGGTGATGTGTGGTGTTTTTTTGTGTGCGCCTCCACAAGTTTGAAGTGCGTTGTTGAACGTCAAAAGCAGGAGACGGCACAAAATGCCCCGGCAAAACAGGGTGACCAAACACGGATCACACACACATGGGGGGAGCGAGGCGGCGCACAAGAGGCACAGCAGTAGGGCCTTGGGAGCGTCCCAGCCAAAACCAGCCGCAAGTTCCGCACGTTGCTGTGCGCGACCGGCCGCCGCCGTCAGCCTCTCCGTAATGGCTCTCAGAGGCCGTAAGTCACAGCACTGGCGGTGATGTGACGGCATGCTGCGCACCACACCAACGCATGCACCTGCCGTGGTGGTCCGTGTACTTGTATTGAACCTCGGCTTGGGGAGCGGAAAGCCCCTTGGACACGGTGCGCGTGTGACCAGAAAAAGGATGATCAGACATGCTGTTGCTAGCGAGCAAGCTGGCAATGCTCAGCATTGCGTACTCTAAAGCAAGCCTGGCATGTCGCCAGAGCACTACAGTACTCTAAACAAAAAACAGGTGTACATGCGTGTTCGGTGCCGCACGGCAACGCGCATGCCTGCGCCCAGCAGGGGCAGGCCACACACCAACTTCAACTACAACTTCAAGTCCAAGTAAAACTTCATGTAGGAGACTTGCAGTGAGTCTCATCAACTTCAAGTCCATGATAAACTTGAAGTACGAGACTTGCAGACCCACACATGTCAACTACAAGTGCAACTACAACTCACAGAGTGAGTCTCACATGGTAGCTGTGTGATTGACGCGCGTGGTATGTGGTGTGGTGTGCAGGCAGGACAAGGCTCTGGCAGCGTTCGCGGCGCTGCCAGCCGACCAGCAGACTGAGGAAAACATGGTGCCTGAGGTGCCCACGCCTGTCCTCAAGCGCACGCTCGGTGAGTCGCACAACTTCGCCTATGACATTTGACTTCAAGTTGCACTCAACTTCAATTTTGACACCAAGTTCAACTATGGTTGTTGAAGTTCCAGTAGACTGAGGAGAACATGGTGCCTGAGGTGCCCGTGCCTGTCGCAAGGGGCACGCTCGGTGAGTCACACAACTTTAACGATGGTTGTTGAAGTGGCGACCAGCACAATGAGGACGCTGGTTCGAGAGGTGCCCGTGCCTGTCCTCAGGCGCACGCTTGGTGAGCCCACTAACTTCAATGATGACCACAACTTGAAGTAAGACAATCACTCAACTTCAACTTTGACATCACGCGCAAACTGCTGATGTTGGAGCTCATGCTCGTCGTAGCAGGGAGAGCGCACCATGTTGCATTGCGTGTGCCTTTTTTTTGCTCAACTCTTTCTCTCTTTTTGGCAGAATTCCTGCACAACATGCGCGCGTGTGCAGGGCCTGGCGGTGCTACTGACATTTATACTGTTTTGTTTTTGGCCCATTTTCTTGTTGTTTTTGGGCAGAGCTCCTGCGCAACGCGCGCGCCAGTCTGCAGGGCGTCACTGTAACGCCGCAAGTTGTGCTGTGTCTGTTGTTTTAATGCTCATTTCTTGCTTTTTTTTGGCTGAGTTCATATACAATGCGCGCCGGCCTAATGTGCTTGGTAGTGCCACTGACATTTATGCTGTTCTGGTCTTTTTTTGCTCATTTTTTGCTTGTTTTTTGGCAGAATTAATGCACAATGCGTGCGCCGGGTCTGATGGGCCTGGTAGTGGCTCTGACGTTTGTGCTGTTCTGGTCTATTTTGATCATTTTTTGCTCTTTTTTTTCAGAATTCATACACAATGCGCGCGCCGGTCTCATGGGCCTGGCAGTGGAACTGACGTTTCTGCTGTTATGGTCTGTTTTTGCTCATATTTTGCTAGTTTGTTGGCAGGATTCATACATAACGCGCGCGCCGGACTGATGGGCCTGGTGGTAGCGCTGATTTTTGCTGCTCTTCTGTTCTATTTTTGCTCATCTTTTACTTTTTTTTTGCAGAATTCATACACAACGCGCGCGCCGGACTGACGGGCCTGGTAGTAGCGCGCACTGTCACCGTTCCCCACATCTATGTCCACTTCCTGTGGTAAGTGCCGTAAGTGACGGTGTTTCACAAACTAAAATTGTGCGAATGCACTTGTAGTACATGTGTGCTCGGAAGTGACATATCTCTACACTTGCAGTACGAATATGAAGTACACTTCGGAAATGTACATATACTACGTAGTATATATATATGTACACTTGTACTTTTTGAATTATATACACAGTCACCGTTCCCCACATCTTCATACACCTTCATGTGGTGAGTGCAGCGGATCACAGTGTTTCGCACACACACACATGTGCAAGACATACAACCGTGGTAGTATAGAAAGCGTGTGTATTTGCCTGTAGTAGACGTACACTATACATGTATACCTCAGGTGGTCGCGGTCACCTACACCTACGCGCACTCCCTGTGGTAAGTGCCGCAAATCACCGTGCGTGAGAAACGCACCTGTTGTCCAATTACATTGCCGGTAGTATCGATGACAGCGTGTGAGGTGTGCCGTTTCCCACCGTGTCAGCACAGCTTTTGGCTGTAAGATGGTTGGTTTGCTTATTATACATGACACATAATCAATTGATGATACTTCATCCGAGATTGCTCAAAAGATAGCGCAGCCACGTAAGGTTGTGGCTGATGAAGCGCTTGAAGGTTTGTTGACGGATAGTGATGGCAACACACTACCCGTGCTTAAAGGGATGACCACTGATGGCCGCCCATTGCTGTTCATGAATGAATTGCATGTTCATGAATTTCTATTCAACCCGCTTAGGGCGCGGAAAGCCCTTTGCACATAGCGCGCGCGCGACCGGACAAAGCATGATCAGACATGCTCTTGCTAACGAACAAGCCAGCAATGCTCAGCATTGCGTACTCTAAAGCAAGAAAGGTCAGCACAGCTACAGTATCGGCCGTAAGATGCTCGGTTTGCTGTGCATGCCCACATGGGCCCACACACACACACCACAAGCGCTGAAAGCTCCCGAGGTTCGTGTCGCCCAGCCCGGTCACCGCCATGCTGCGCTCTGCCTCGCTGGCGTGCCGGTGCCGCTGCGTGTTCTGTCTAACTTCACCTTCAACTTCAAGTCAGAGCTGTTGTTGAAGTTTGTATGCTGCTGTGCGTGCTGCCTGCCAGGGCAAACCCCCCAAAAACTGTTTTTAAATAATTAGTATGCATTTCAAGGGCTGTCTGGTGCTTTCACCAGGTGGACAAATCACCCCACAGGCTCCGGCCTGGCATTTGGCCCCAGCCACGACAGTATCTGGGCTTAGCAGCCTTTTAGGTTTCTTGAACTTCGACTTCAAGTCAGCTGCATGCGCATGCCGTCCGCCACGGCAATAAGTAAAATGTGACCTATTCCCCACCTCCCTCTAAGGCTGTGCGCGCTCAAACTACAGTTGTCGAAGTCTGCAGGCTGATCCGGAGTCAGTTTTGAGGTTTGTACTTCAATGTGTGTGAATCCAGAGTTGAAGTTCGATCAAACTCCGACGAGAGACAAGTCTCAGCCCCGCCTGTGCCCACTGCCGCTGCTGCTGCCGGTGTGCTGCCGCTCCCGAGTCACTTTGAAGTTTGTACATGAACCCATAGTTGAAGTGTGTACTTCAGAAGTACCGAAAACTTGCCTATTGTGAGACACTTAAGCAACCGCATTTATGAACATGCATTACAGGGTACCATGAGCTCAT